>BPVZ01000040.1:741548-754374 GCA_020521535.1 Rubroshorea leprosula
TTTAATTAGATTTAGATATATATAATTTTATTTGTATATAATAAAATTAACGAAAAATAATTATAAAAAATAAAAATAAGGTCAACCCGTGGATTAACCTATAACCCGTTAAGGTCGAATTAGGGTTAGATTTTTTCAACATGTAACTCGTTTATAACCCAACCCATATAACCTGTCACTTGAGTTGATCCGACCCGAACCCGACCCAACACACCCGTTTGCCAGGTCTACTTATAGACATGGAAGATGAGTGGATTGGATAATCTCGAGTCATGAATTATATGAGTTGGGTCATTTTGAGTTATGAGTCAGATGAGTTAAATCAAATGAGTTCTCAAATTAAAGAAGTCAATTTATGACGCTCTTATTTTATAATTTTAGAAGTTATAATCGTTTTCACATGGGTCACATGTCAAATGAGTTGGGCTAAACAAGTTTATAAGTTAAAGAGTTTTGAGTCATAACTCATTTTAAATAAACAATTTGGGTGAGATTGGTGGGTTGAGTTAACTTTTGCCATATTTAGTTTAACTGTTTAGGAACAACTCATAACTAATCGTGAATATCTAACAAAATGATACTAATTGTTTGTTTATAAAAATCAATACCAATTCTTGAATATTAACTAACCATATGTGACTTGAAACAACTAAACCAAATAACACCAAAGTTTTTGACCTTACATTTCCTTTAACAAAATCTAAGAGGTAGAAAATATATTTTGCCCCTCAACAATGACCTTGAACTATTTTATACCAGCAGGACGACCATGTCTACAGCTAGCCATAGAGGTGTTCTTACTATGTGCTATTTGTTCTTTAGCACCAAAAAAGGCTACCTTTTTAGTGTCCAGCCCCAGTTATACAAGTATCTATAGCCTCAATTGCTTGTCTTTTCACTTGTTGCATGGTAACATTTACAGAGGTTTCACTATGAACAATAGTTTAGAGCTTACTCTCCTACCTTCACTTACTAGCATCAATAGTAGCTGGTCTTTCAACAATTTGATTCACAATATGGGAGCTGTAACTAGGACCAAGCGTGACTAGCATTTGGAGTCTACTTCCTTACCTTAAGCACAAATGGAGATTTAAAATAAGTTCTAGATCTAGTTTATCACCAATTGTATACTCACAGTGGTAGATATACAAAAAGTGTATGTAGATATACATCATATATATATAGATGCATGCGTGATAGTGGACCTTTTCCTATCTTTGAAACTGTCAATTCGTGTACTTCTTTCTTTCTTCTAAAACTTTGATTTGGACATAAACCAAATTTGAATCGAAATTCAACACATAGAAATAGCATTCCAAAAGAATAGACATTCCAAATGCAAGAAATGTTGTAGCCCACATATGCAGACCTATTATACAAGTTGTCTGGCTGTTGCACATAACAGCTTAGGGAAATCGTTTTTCTTGCTAGACAGAATCAAATTTGTAATGTTTCTTTTGGGAGCTAACAAAAAATCTACTCATATTTTGCAACAAGAGTATAACCAAAAAAGCCTAGTACAGATCACAAGGCTTATTTGGATATTCCCATTTTCATTTTCCTTTCCTTTTTTGAATCTTTTTTTCCCTGCTCCAAAATTTGCATTTCATGAATAAGTTCAATCTCTTGGGAAAAAAAGGACAAATTTTAAATCATCTACATGAACTAAACTTGATGAAACAAAAGATTAAACATTTTAAAACTTGTAAATGAAGTAGTATGAAACTAATGCACTAGCAAAGGAACATGAGTCTTGAAAATGACATATTAGGTTAGTAGTTTGATGTGCAATTTAACTAAACATCATGGTCACAGCATGGTATAAATTAAAGATTGAAGGAGAAAAATAGGAAAAATGAAAGCTTGAAACACATTTTAATTTGCATATTGCCTGGGACTCATACGTCATAGGCAATTTATACACAGGTAATGGGCATTTTGGTGATTCAACTTCAAACCCTAGTACTTCAAGCAAATGCTACTTGAGGTTTTTTATAACAGTTACCCAAGTGAAATATACAAATGCTTTTATTTTTCTCTACCTTTGAACCTAAATAACAAGAAGATGATCGCACTTCTTATCACCAATCTTGTGGAAAGAATTATTATAAACCTTTTGATGTTTTAAAACTATGCAGAGGCTTGATTACATGAAATTGGTCATCTTAATGATTTGTCAAAGTTGCCTTCATATGCTAAAGTTATCGATAAGAGGTTAGTTGAATTGGTACCTACAATTTCAAAATCTTAATTATGGAGACCATGTTGGGTTCAAACTCTACAATAGCTATGTACTAACTTTTTCACCTAAATAAAGAAAATTTTTATGCAAGAGTCAACAAAGCATGCATCTTGTTCGATAAAGTTAACAAATCAGTCCATATTTAACCAACATCCTTGTATTATTATTTATTATTATTAGAGGCATATTTCTTCTCTAGACTAGTATTCTTAACATGCAAAATGAACCAAATTTATTTTTCCTACTTTGTTTAATAAAATGTTGTTCTCAACAAGCTCCAAAAACTCTCCTTAGTGTAGACACAAATTTTCTAGACCTGAGAATTGCATAATCTCTTCTTATGGTTTCTTATCATAATCCCCTTGGGTGGAATGCCCTATATTTGCCAAGAAATAGCAAAAGCCATAACCTATAGCAATGAGCACCAATATATATTCAGTAACATAAAACAAGAAAATATACACAAATGTCAAGTTTTAATTACCAGAAGGCACCAATGCAGTCAAGTCATTCAATACTAAAATGAGTTTAAATTAATTACCAGCCTTGGAAGAAATTCTTTTAAGTGAATAGAAAAAAATATTACAATCTGTTAAAAACAAAAGCAAGCAAAATTTCTTATCCTTGTTTGGATGCTTTTCTTCTTTCTTATGTCCATTGGCAAAGAGGAAGGAGGATTTATTTATCTTCCAAACAGAAGTCAAGTAGTTGCTCATCATGAAATCCATTAACTAGTCTATGCAACATGTAAGAGAACATTTTTGATTATTCAAAACAACCTAACATTGATTGTACTTGAAATTATTAAACAATGCAATCTCTACAAGACTCAACCTTTGACAAGCCTTGATGGTAACCAAATAAAAAAACAACATTTTACTCTTTACTTAACAAACACAAAAACAAACAAGAAAAAGGAAAGGTAAAAGAACAAAGGAGGGAACTAAAGATGAACTAGAAGTCTAAATTAAAACCTCCTTTAGACCTCCTCCTATAACTATATCTATGGCTTAAAATTTAAACCTAAAATTTCCCCCCAAAAAAGGAAAGCAGAGATTACTCGCCCTTTAAAACCCTTTCTAGCTTGCAAGCTATAGCTATAATTTCCTGTAGAAAGAACTTCATGCGATGGATATGACATATTGTGTCACCACTTGCCAAAACTTGATGCACAATTCAACATCCCATTATGGCACAATTATAAACAAAATTACCACCTTGGGGCCTCCTGGCTAGCAAGTTCCATTGTGGTGGGCCATCATTAGGAACCCAAGAGTTGAGCTCAATTGTCCCTCCACTCAAAACCCTAGGTCCACCAATAACAATTAGCTGATCCCCACATGCCTTAAAAGCTATTCCCCAACCATTCATGGAAGCTACCCGTTTAGGTAACCCCCCTAGTGTGATCCACAAGTTCCTACATTTTTCATATTTCTTCAACTCCATTTTTGCATAATCAGCTGCATAAAGCTCATTATTTACAACTGCAACCAAGGGAGGTGCCTCAGCAGCAGCAAGCACCTCAATTGACCCAGACTCTTCATTTCGTGTTGGGAACATGTTAGGTATCTCTCTCCATGTCTTTGTTTTCAGGTCATACACTTCCCCAGATGTAAGAATCTTGGACTTGTCACTTCCAATGCCGCCAATGACATAAAATTTTCCATCCATAAATACTCCAGAACACATCTTCCTAGCTTGATTCATGTTTGGAAGAGTAATCCATGTGCCAGTTTTCGAGTCATATAGCTCCGCTGAGCTCAAAATATTGCCTTTTGGATTACAACCACCAGCTAGAATTGCTATTTCACCAAGACTGGCAGATGCAAACAAGCACCTTGGTGTGTTCATTTTTGTACCAAATGACCATGTGTTGGTTAGAATGCTATACTTGTAAATAACATGGGACATTATTTCCTTTCCAAAAACAAGAAGTTCAGTTCCAACAGCCAACGACTCCTTGTCAGAGCACTTGAAACACTCATTGGAATCCATTCTTGGCAAATGCATCCATCGTTGACGTTGAGGATCAAAAGCCTCCCATTCAAGGAGGGTGCAAGAAAAGTAAATCCAATCCTCAACGATTCCCATTTGTCGCCTTAGCTTGTACAACTCACCACTTCTTATAAGAGACCGAAAGCCATTATTTAAGGTTGCAATCACACCATAATCAGACCTCGAGCAGTGAAGAAGACAGTTAATTGACATGTCTCGGCCAAGCCTGTGGATAAGCATATTTGATTCTGAGTGATCCCCACCATGGCTTTGCTTATCTTCCATTAGGTGTTTTTTGTTGGAGAGATCAACTGCATTCCACTCGCTCTCTTGCTCGCGAGAGCTTGGCAAACCCCTCAAGGTAAGATCGGATGGGCTATCCAACGTCTTCTTCATCATCATAAAAAAATGCACAAGCAATCAACTTAGCTCAACTAACGATTGTAATCCATCAATCTTTATAGAGAAAAAGAAACACTTATTTATAATAAAATTTGAAATCTTCCTAGGAAAACATTAACTAACATGTGGAAAGGAACTCCACAAAATCCAAAGCATAATGAAAGAGAGAACATATCCCACATAGAGACATAAAATTCTATAAAATCCACCAAGAAAAACAAAATGTAAAAGAGAAAATAAACTCAAATGAACAAGATATCTTAGGTCATGTCCAAATTTTCTATCAATCCAAGCAATCCAAAATCAAAAACCAAAGATTGAGATTATGAATGAGACAAAAAATGCAACAGCTTTAATAATGAGTGACAGATCATTAGCCTTATCAAGTAACCCCAGCAATGCGTCAAATTAGCATAATCCAGCAATCTAAATCGCATAATGAAACAAAAAAGTTTACAAGATGGTAAACTCGACAAACTTGATAATCCAGCTAAGACAATAGGATAAAAGAGCAATGTCAATCAAAATATTAGGTCTCCAATTACATATCTACATAGAAAAAAAAAGAGAAATAAGAGTTATCAAGAATCAATTGCATGCCACACAACAGAAAACAAGTGAACCAAATCTAACTCCTTTTCCAATTTGGCTCCAAAATTGAAACCAAACAAACAAAGATCTAACCAACCCCATTTTGTGACCAAAACTCCACCACTTCCTTGCCTAAAAACTGAGAAACTATATTTATCAGAAACAAAAAAGCTTAATGAGAACTAAGAAAAACAAATAGCACTCCTCAATTATAACAAAGAACAAGAAAACAACCAAACAGAAAAACAAAGAAAGACTTAGAAATTGGATACCATCAACTCTAGAGCTTCTGAATCCTATCCAACGAGTCTAAGTTGATTCTTGGCTCTGTCACACTTCGTAGATTCTCTCTTTGGGGGGAAGGTGGTGATATTCACACACAGAGTAATATATTGAGAAATGGGTTTAGAGTGCGGGAATTTATATAAAGAAAAGCAAGGGTGGGAGGGGGCATGTGTGGGGCCTACAACGACTAGTGGGGGGTTTGGGTGGACATCTCCGTTTAGGATTGTAACCCCAATGAAATGAAACCGCTAACTGCCATTTATGCACGTGTTGCGTCACCAACACACACTCTGGACAAGTACCCCTTTGCAGGCATGGTTTTTTTGGTTTTTTCTATCTTTTTTGAGTATTTTACTCTCATTTTTTTCTTCTTTTTTTTTTCCTTTTTTGAAAATAGATAGTGGATATTTTTCTTTATTAGATTGGTTTGTGATTGGTAAAGGTTTAAATTTGGTTTTATTTGGAAGTTTTTGAATTTAAAATTTTTCACTTATGGTAAAACAAGCATATGGTGAGTTGGCCATTATATCCAAAAAGGTCATGATTCATAAATGGTTAAAACCTCTTTTTGGTCCCTCAACTTTAACAAAAAAAATCCATGTTTAGTCCCTATACTTAAAAAAGCCCATTTTTAGTCCTTAAGGTTAAAAATTCGACCCCTTTAAGTTCTTCTATTAAGTTTTGGCTAATGTGGCATGTTAATTTATAGAAACACTTCCTCTTTTTTTCTTTACTTAAATTACTTAAAAAAATCCATTTGGTAAAAGTTGATGCTATAGCCAAATTTTTGGTCTAATATAACCTTGAAAATCATTTAATTACAGAATTGTTATTATACATATTTTAAAGGTTATTTTGCCATTAGGAGTACTTGACTTTAATTACTTATTTGCCTCCATCTTCTTCCCCCTTCTGTCTTATCCTCTCCTTCCTCACCAATTACCAAAAATCCAAAACCCATTTTTTTTTTTTAAATTCTTGTTTCTCTTTTTCTTCATCTTCTTCTTCTTTTGCTTCTCGCTATCAACAACCATACTTCACTCTATCCATCCTGTACATACAAATCTAAGTAATTATTCTAAAATTTTAGTTTTTATAAATTACATGTTATGTTCATTGTCTATATGGGATGCCGCCTTATCATTTTTTACATTTTTATTTTTTATGTCATTTATACAAAGAAAAAAAATCAAACAATTCCATTAATTAACATGCCATATCAGCCAAAACATAACGAAAGGGTTAAAAAGGGGCCATATTTCAAACTTTGGGGGATTAAAAAGGGATTTTAAGTATAGGGACTAAAAATGGGCTTTTTGTTAAAGTAGAGGAACCAAAAACGGATTTTAACCTTCATAAATCATCATATTCATCATGTTTAAATATTAGGGTTCAAAATTTGTTTCCTAAAATGTTTAGTTTAGTGATTTTTGTATAATAGATAGATTGATCATATATACAAAATCAATCCAATTAAAAATAATAAATGTATAAATTAGGTGAACATTATTTCAATTAAAACTATATATAATACACAATTAAGATAATGTTACATTGTTGTGCCAAAAAAAAAAAAAGATGTTATGTGTAAGATTAATTGAATGAAGAGAAAATTTGTTGTATTTATTGAAATTGTAGATGTTAGTATTGTTGAAGAAATAGAATTTAGTTGATTAGATAAAGTTTAGTTGATTATCATGAAACTTTGTTCTTGTCCGATGTTATTTTTGTTATGACACATAATTAAAATGACGTTATATTATTGTATATAAAAAACAAATTAAATGATGTTACTTGTAAGATTAATCAAATAAGAAGAGAGTTTATTGTATTTGTTGAAGTTGTATACGTTAATGTTGTTGAAAAGGTACTCCTTTTCGTTCATTTTTAATAGATTTAATTTGACTTCTTAACTTTTAGGACATAATTTTGAATGAAAATTTAATGATCTATATTAACAACAATTGAAATTTTTTTTGTTCCTACATATAGTTTTGTTAAAAACTTTTATTTGATAAAAAAAATTTTCAATTATTGTTCATATGGATTGTTAAATTTTCATTTAAAATTCATGATCTAAAGGACAAAAATCAAACTAGATTTACTAAAAATGAACAGAGGGAGTAAAATTTAGTTGATTATTAAGAAATTTTGTTGTAGTTGAATGTTATTTCAGTTAAAATTCTATATGACATGTAATTAAGATAACATAACATTGTTATACAAAAAAAAAAAAAATTAACATTACTTGTAAGATTAATTGAATAAAGAAAAAGTTTGTTATATTTGTTGAAGTTATACATTCCAATATTGTTAAAAAATTTAGTTGATTATTAAGAAACTTTGTTTTAGTCGAATGTAAAAACATGACGTTATCCATAAGATTAATTGAATAAAGAGAAAGTTTGTCATATTTGTTGAAATTGTACATGTCAACGTTATTGAAAAGATAAAATTAGTTGATTCTCGAGAAACTTTGTTCTAGTCGAATGTTATTTTAGTTAAAAGTTTATATGACACGTAATTAAGATGACGTTATTTTAGTTAAAAGTTTATATGACACGTAATTAAGATGACGTTATTTTAGTTAAAACTCTATATACACATAATTAAGATGACGTTATTTTAGTTAAAACTCTATATACACGTAATTAAGATGACGTTACGTTCTTATGCAAAAGTAAAAAAAAAAAAGATGACGTTACTTGTAGAATTAATTGAATAAAGAAGGAATTTGTCGTATTCATTGAAATTGTACATGTTAATAGTGTTGAATAGATCAAATTTAAATAATTATAGAGAAATTATTTTTTATGTTAAACATTATTTCAATTAAAACTTTGTATAACACTTAATTAAAATGAAGTTACGTTGTTATGCAAAAAAAATCATGTTACCTATTAAATTAATTGAACAAAAGAGAAAGTTTATTATATTTGTTAAAGTTATATGTATCAATATTATTATTTGTTACAATTATATGTATCAATATTATGAAAAGGTAAAATTTAGTTGATTATTGAGAAACTTTGTTTTAATCATTGAGCTACTTAGTAGATATTACAATTAGTGAAATTTAATTATAAACTAATTAAATTTGTTGGATAAAAAGAGAATTAAGGATAAATTTTCTCTTGATGTGGATTCTTAATTGTCTAAAGGTTATTACTTTTTTTTTAACTAATGAATAGTACTCTAATTCACTTTATATTATAAAAAGCTAATCCTATTTAACCATCCATTGCCTTTGTGTATACAACTTTATGTAATTCTTGTATATAACATATCAATAACAATTAAAATTTCTTTTAATCAAATAAAACTACTCAATAAGAGTTTTATATTAAAAAAAATTTGAATTGTTATATATATATATATATTATATAAAAATATTGTCTAAAATTACATGCAGAGTTAATTACATGAATAGATAAATTAGAATGAAATGAGTAATAAATAACAAGTGATCATGAAAAAGAAGATAGATCGCTTAGCAAAACACCAAAAAATTGTAATTTTTTGGTATAGACTAAAATCAATTTGAGTACATCTACCAAAGAAGTAAATGTGTGAGGAACGTAAAATGCTAACAAGGAAAAGATACTAGTCAAATTAACGCTACTAAAAAAGTAGAAGTGTTGGTAAGATAAAGGTGTAAGTTGATACATTCAAATTTTGCAAAACTAGGATCCGTAGAGCAAAGATGTTAAGAGGTGAGCCAAAGGTGGCTCCAACTTATGATTTCTAATGCTCAAGTCAATTTTTTATTTTTTGATGAATAAAAACTATTATTAATGAGAGTATAAAGGGTGCTTTAGGCTCGCACATATCAAAGTTCTATAGCATAAAACCCAAAACTCTCAATGAAAATGCATTAATCTGGAGGAAAAGACTTAAGAATTAAAAGAAAATAGATGAAGGAAACGGCTCCAATCTAAGGCATTCTTAGACTTCCTCTTTATCCAAGTAAAAGAATTACTCCATCTGAGGTAAAAAATTATGTTCTCGTCCCAAGATGCTCTATTAAAAATACTATTTCAAGTAATCCAAAAAGCCCAACTTGTGGTCAAAATTGTTAAAGACCAATACCCCCATGAGAGCTTAGATCCCTAAATGAAAGTTAGATGATGATGAAGTGCACTAAAGTTTGGGCATACGAAGGATAGATCCCTCCAACTGAGAATGCACTTCCAAAGCTTAGAGATATTACTATATGATGCAAAGACATGATCAATATCCTTTTTGTTGTTTCCATAGATCACATAGACATCATCTTCAAATAAATCAATCCCCTTAGCAATTTCAAGTTATCCTTGGTTGGAAGGTGACTGAGAAGTAGCCTCCAAAAAAGTAGAATGATCTTAAAGAGAGAGCAATAGGCTTTTTTTTGCTAAGTAGCCAATTGAGTAATGCCTCTAAGCAATTTGATCAAGGAAGCAACCTGAGAATTGGAGTCCTTGGAGCAACTAAACTAGATGTTAAAGTTCATCCCTATGCCTTCTAGACAACTATCTCTTGCATAAGAGATTCTAGCAATAGAGAATAAAGGAAAAATGTTGATGGGTCTGGTGGAGAGGGAATTACCTCTAAAATGAAGATAAAAAAATGGTTTTTATAGTCCAACTCTATTTTTGTCACCTTTTAGTATGAAACTACAATTGTTTGGAGCAAATCTACAAGGTTGTCATCGACTTTAGGTTTGATAAGGCAAGTGCTGGATATCAAATGTCGCATAAGAAAAAAAGGTATTCCTAGTTGTATAGTTTGATTCTAAGTTTACTAATAGTGGTATAGGATTTGTAAATTGTCATTTATTTGTCTGACCTATTTTAGATATTGGTTGTGCACCTGAGCCCCATAAAGCTATCATGTGTTTGATTGAAACCAAAGCTACTTATTTGGAAGCCTCCATATCATTAAAAACCAACCACATGTAACTAATTGTTTTTACAATAAATATTCTATCCTTTCTCTATACTGCTACAAGAAAAAGGATCTCGAAACTGCTACTAAAGTACCTAAAATAGCCACTAAAGAGATTTATTATAGGACGACCAATTAGACAAGGCATTAAGCTCCAACACAAAATCTTTATGTCGAAGTTAATTAACAACCCCCAATTGACTTTTTTAACGGGACTTTGGCTTCAACACAAAATAGTTCCAAACTTAGTGTGGGTTCAATACAAGCCCTACAATGTTTCGGATTTATTGATGGCCTCAACTTTCACCATGCCCTTGTCTTGTGAATTAGTGATTGTTCGTTGCTGCCACAAAACCTCCCTTAAAGTGGGGTTGTGATCCCCACTCATATTTCATCCTGTTGATATATATATACACACACACACATGTATATATATTATTTATATACTACAAAAATTACTTAGAAATGCTTGCAAAGTCAAAACGTGACACTTAAATTGAAGTTAAAGAAATATATCATTTTTCCTTTTAGGGAAAAATCAGAAGGAGATTCAACCTCCAAATAGATAAACAAAAAATTAGGAACCAAAAAGAACAAAGAAGTGAAAATTTGAACCTCCTAACGTTAAAAATATATTAAGATGTTTAATCCCAACCACATAATAAATTACTAAGACTTAAGTTGAGTTTACATTATATCTCATTTATTATGTAATTTTAATTAAATATTTTGACATTTTTTAACGTTAACATATCCTAATTTTTCATGTCCTCTAAAAAAAAAGAAATAAAAAACTATACTTTCTTCTCTTTTTGTCAAACATGGTTGGCTATCTATGCTAATTACCATGATTTTATATGGCATGTGCACATCAACATAAATTTTGACATGCGCATACATGGCATGATAATTACCACAAGTAACCATCATGGGAAATAAAAAAAAAAAAGGTAAGTAAAATTTTATTTTTTTAATTCTTTTATCTTTTTTTAGAATTCAAATTCCCTCTGGCATCCAATTTAAGACTCCTCACCAAAACCCAGAAAAAAAAAAACCGTCAGTTTTGGCTTTACCTTTGCATGCCAGAGAGTTTTTGCATTTATTTGAAATTTAGTTTTATGATTTTGGAATTTTCTCCGGTGTTAATTCTTCTTCTTCTTCTTTTTTCTCTCTCTCTTCCTTTTTCTTTTTTTTTTTTAATGTTAAACGGTTTGCTGACTGTATTAATAATCCAGAAATAAGTGTACATGATCAAGCTTGTTCAGCAGTCAGTAAATGAATAGATATAGGAAGGCATAGAAACCTCCGATAATTTACGAGGTTCATATCTTAAAAGTTAAATTTATTAATAAATAAATATTATTTTATAAATTAAAATTAAAATTTAAGTTTTAAAGTTAATATTAAAAAAATTAATTTTTTAAATAAATTATATTAATGTGAGATACATTTTTAAAATTAATTAAAGAGGAATTACTTTCAAGTTATCTAATATTGGGCAAGAAAGACCCTATCCATAAACACCAAAAGGAAGAAAAAAAAAAAAATCTTTTGAGGTCCACACAAATGAACTGCCTGTTGCGCCAGCACATCGGCCACCATTATTGCAGCCCCTCTAGGATTTCTCTGGCGTTAATTCTTGCCTTTCAGTTTTCAAAAAATTTCATAATCGTTTTTGTATAATTTAAATTAAGATCCATTTATATATAAATTTTATATATTATATTTATATAAAATCTTAACAATTTATCACTTTAGTTTTAATGATTGAAATTTATTTATTATTTATCATTTTATTAAAGATCATCATCATTTTTAACTATTAAAAATGGAAATATTAATAGTAAAGATTTTATATAAATTTAGTGTATAAAACTTTTAAATAAATGGATTTGGTCTCATATAATACTTTATCTCCTTTTTTTGCTATGAGTAAGGTTATTGCCACATCTTAAATAGTTAATACCATATTTTTTTAATGTAATTACTTATTATACCCTTACATTACTCTTTTTCTAAAAAATTCTATATTTTTTGTTTCTTAATAAATTAAAGGGTATAATGATTAATTAAAATAAAAATCTATGGTATTAGTAATTGAGGGTGTAACAATAACATTACCCTCTTGCTATATTCTAAATTTTTCTTTCCTTTTTTTTTTTTTTTCTCTTTTCATTTAAGCTTTGTTTGGCCTTTGTCTTTAAAACTCGTTAATTAAAGTATTTTTAATTAATTTCACATAAATTTTTATATTAGATTCATATTTTTTTTACAGATTTTAAATAGAAATATTATATCTTATTTTATTTTTATATTTTATATTATTTAAATTTTATATAAAAATTTATGTAAAATTAATTATAAATATTATAATTAATGAAATTTATC
>BPVZ01000040.1:791455-807054 GCA_020521535.1 Rubroshorea leprosula
GCTAAAACTAGGCTTTTACCATTTCCTTTTAGGGTATTCCAAACTTATTAAGTTTTCAATTTTACTTTTGAATCAACAAAGTATGAGCATGACTCAAATGATGCTAAGCTTAAGGCTTGACAACCTTCGAGTAAATTCAGATTGAGACACTGCCATAATTCAATTCTTCTAGTTTTTTCATACATTGAAAAGGTAAGAGCTAAATATTATAGAAATTTGAATCCCAAACTTCATCTCTACATAGAGGTTTTATAATTAGTATGTATTAATCATAAAAGTTTTATGATTAAGAATTATATGAAAAGTTATAAAAGTTATAATCAAAATAATTAGTAAATATTGTAATAAAATTTTTCTAAGATTTTTAATTATTTTATATTTGGTAAAAAGTTGATATTTCAATGAGTTAGCCAAACAAAAAAAAATATAATTATAATGTTATGCAGTATTTATGTAATTGATTTAAAAATTTACTTATGATATTATATATATATTTATTTAATAATATATCATACTCATTGTAAGTATACATGTGAACTAGAGGATCTAGGACAATCTCAGAATGGCCAAGGTCAAGCTTCCATTTCTTATCTTAGTGTAGAACTCTCTTGATCGTATGCTTGGCATGTTGAGATTGCAATCATTTGATCTATATTTTTGAGATGTTTGCTCCACTTACCACATTATACTCCTATTATTGCTTTAAAGAGACTATGTGTATATTATCTTAAGGTTCATAAATACCCTTAAAAAACCTTACACGATTACACCAAGTACTTAAATCTAACCTAGAGCTTTTATTTTGCTTACATCAAATTGAGTAGATTAATTTAGACTTTAGAGTGTTTACTTCAAGATCCAACCTCGAAGTTTTACATGTTGATTGCTGTTGAGCTAAGAAAAAGTTGGTTGATTTTGTGCAATTACACTCATTTAATACCATATATTAAAATTCTAAATTTATAATTTATATAATATTATAATTATATCAACAAAAGTATTAAACAGAGTCCAAGCTTATCTTGTATGTCATATCCTTGTTTAATATTTCGAATGAGCAATCAAATGAATTTAAGTTCCTTACATGTATTAGTTGATAATACCTAAATTTGCCTAAGAAAGTTAAACTAGAAGAAACACCCTCAACGTGAATTTAAAAAGAAAAAATTTCTGTTCAATGAAAAGCGAATCACCCCTTTTTAAAGCAAAGAGAATGACACGGGGGAAAGGGGAAAGGAAAATTTCACGTAAGCTTCGAAGATGCCTTCCTGAAACTGAGAACCGACAAGCGATACCCAGGGGGGGCAAAAACCGAAGTTTCCTCAAAACCAAAACCGAACAATTAATGGACCAACCAAAAACCCCCAATTTTTTCTTACAAATACAAGTGAATAATAAATAAATCCACTAAAAACTGAAATCATAACGAAATTCCCCAAACGGAACGAAGATCAGAAAACGCCGACATGAATTTGCTGGGCGGATTGCCGCTGTTGTACCAGCAGTTCAAAGCGCTGTTCAAGAAAAACCTCCTCCTCGCGTGGCGGGGCAGGAGAGCCACATTTCTGCAACTCTTCTCGTCCCTCTTTTTCATCTTCCTCATCTTCATAATCGAGGAGGCGAGGAAGGCTCAGATGAATTCCACCACGGCGTACAAAGTCTTGCGCGATCCGAAACCGCTGGTGGCGCCACCGATTCCTCCTTGCGAGGATAAGTTCTACATAAACCTCCCCTGCTTCGACTTCATCTGGAGCGGGAATGATAGCCAGAGGATTGGGAGCATAGTTAGTGCGATGATGAAGAATAATCCCGGAAGGCCGATTCCGGATAGCAAGGTAATTTCTGTGCGGTTTCGCTGATTTTTTATGTTTTATTCCTCAAGAAAGTGGAAAGAGAAACTTGAATTTCAGTTGTTTTTATATTTACTCTTTTAGCTGTTTTCTTAGTTGTGTTACGGAGAAAATAAAACTACAGAATTTTTTATAGTGATTTTGAAATTTCTCCCTTTCACGATGTAAATTGAGATTAATGAAATGAAATTGAAATAGTGCTGGAAGTTAATTGCAATTGCTGATTCTCTTTTTTATTTTCATACATGATAGGATTTTGAGAGATTATTTGTTTATACTGCCATTGCATTTTCTGTTTGGTTACTTAGAAATTAGGGGATTAGGGCTGGAAATTTTAATTTGAAACATTTGATGATCTTTTCCTTTGTCTTTCTAGTTTGTTAGATTTTGTTGTTGTGCCTTGAGATCTTTAGTCTACTATTCATAACTATTCATAATGCAGGTTAAATCATTTAGGACAACGAATGAAGTAGATGAATGGCTTTTCAATAATCTCTTGCGAGCCCCTGGAGCTGTGCATTTTTTTGTGAGAAGCGCTTCGATAATTAGCTATGGATTACAGACTAATTCTACTCCAGTTGCAAAGCGAGGCGAATATGAAGATCCAACGTTCAAATTTCAGATTCCCCTTCAGATTGCAGTTGAACGTGAAATTGCTAGGTCATTGATAGGAGGTACAATTATTGGTTCTGGTTGTTATGTTCTGTACTTGCTAAGGGACTATCCTGTTTCTTTGTTTGGTTATACAAAATTAAAATTTACATTTTGACTTTGTGGTTTAACATTTAGAACCAAAGTTTAGCTGGTCTGTTGGATTTAAGGAATTTGCACATCCTGGTGTGGAAAATCTGTCCATGTTTGCTGTACTGGCACCAACCTTCTTCCTTGCAATTGCTGAGTTTAATTTTGTGTTTCAAATTGGTATATTGGTACTGGAGAAAGAGCTCAAACTTCGCCAGGTCAATCTTCAGTTTCCTCAGTTTAAATAGTAGGCATACCCATTATACTTTCCTGCTGGAAATTTGTTTTAATCGTGGATTTTCCCACTACAGGCAATGACCATGATGGGTCTTTTTGATTCTGCATACTGGCTTTCTTGGCTCGCGTGGGAGGGCATTATCACACTTATCTCGTCACTCCTTATTGTTCTTTTTGGAATGATGTTCCAATTCGATTTTTTCTTGCACAATGATTTTGCAATTCTGTTCTTTTTCTTCTTCCTTTTCCAACTCAATATGGTAAATATTTGCACCCCTCTACTTGTATAAATGTGTGTTTTGCTTCTTAAATTTAGGCTTATTTCTGGTGTTTGGTGCTAAAAGTTGAGCATGTACTTACAAATTAACTCTTGATTTGTCCTTTCTGATGATTCTAGGTTGGCTTTGCCTTTATGTTTTCACCCTTTATTGGCAAGTCATCTTCAGCCACTACAGTTGGTTTCTCCGTGTTTATAGTTGGCTTTTTTACTCAGGCAAGGTTCTTCTTTTCTCGTCTAATAGAATTATATATTCTATTATTTTAAGTTTTAATATTTCATATTGCAGATTGCAACTATAAGTGGATTTCCATATGGTAAAAGCATCAGTCATGCTGTGCGAATCATCTGGTCATTTTTTCCTCCTAATCTTCTTGCTCAATCTATAAGTATTCTCTCTGGTGCTACCGCCACTCCTCAAGATGTTGGAGTTAGCTGGAGTAGACGATCTGAATGTGCACCAAATGATGATGAATGTGTGATAACAATTGTATGTCCATGATCCATGCCTGGAAAACATTGATGTTTTTTCACATTATGTCTTATGTAGACAAGTTGCTTTAAATTATTAGTTCAGATAGGCCATCCTTTTCTTTGGTCACTTCTTTTTCCATTCTAAATCATTCTCATTGGGTCCATATTTAATTGTCCTTCTTATCTTTTTGATAGGATGATGTTTACAAATGGTTAACGGCTACCTTTTTCCTCTGGGTTGTTTTGGCAATGTACTTTGATAATATCATTCCAAATGCATCTGGTGTGAGAAAGTCAATACTGTACTTTTTGAAGCCAAGTTATTGGACAGGGAAAGGTGGAAAGGTAGAAGGTAACTAAGTTCCAAAACTTAGCTGCACTATTGAGCTTCCCTTGTTGACTAATGTGGATGTTTATACTCATTTTTTTTCCAATCTCTTCTTAGAGGGTGGCCTGTGCAGTTGCATAACTTCAATTCCACCAGTAGAGAATGTTACTCCGAATGATGAAGATGTCCTTGAAGAGGAAAACATTGTTAAACATCAAACAAGGGAAGGTGCAGTTGATCCAAATGTTGCAGTTCAAATACGTGGTCTTGCCAAGACATATCCTGGGTCCAGGAAGATTGGTTGCTGCTGTAAATGCAAGAAGACTTCTCCATACCATGCTATTAAGGTAGTAAATCCTCTTTTTGACCTCAGTTATGAAGCCTGACTGAAAAGGTAAAAATGTCAAATGTTTTACCTTGTATAATGCTTCCTATAGTTTACACATCAACCTTGTGTCCAGCAATTTTTGCATGAACCTCCAAGGAATTGTACAGATGACACCAACTTTCACGCTTTTACTAATTAAGGATGCAAACTTGATTCAATGATGTGAACTTTCATTACTAGTAAGGATGTGTACTTCATGCTTTTACTACAAGGATTAATTGGATGTCCACACAAACATACTCTCAATACTCTCAATGCAAAATACACATCCTTAATTAGTAACTTATGAAAGTTTGCATCCTTGATTAGTAAAGAAAAAAGTTCATATCCTTAATTAGTAAAAACGCAAAAGTTGATATTCTTATCTGCATAATTTCTCAAGAACCTATTTTATCATGGCTTTTTTCAAGAGAGTTTGATGAATTGATATAATTTACGTTATTCTTTACAAAAAAAATAGTGTTTTTTAAGTTGGAATGCACAATAAAAGTGCAGTCCAACCTATGAATGTACTAGGATACCCTTAATAAAGCTCTTCCCTACGTTATTTAATTAATGACATTTTAGTAATTTCAATGTGTGGACTGCACTTTTATTGTGCACTTTGACCTGAAAAACTTGAATCCTCTATTCTTTACCTACACCAGTCTTTTTTTGGGTTTTCTACCTAAAGTGGATAAACATTGGCCTAGGCCGGAGTAGGTGGGTCAAATAAGGTGCTGAGGATAAAGAATAATTTATTTTGGTTAATTTTGGGTCAGCTTTGGGTCCTTGTGGAATTTGTTGAGTCAGAGTTCATGCTTTAAATCATCATTGTTGCACTTGATAGAAGAGTTCCTCTATATCTGCATTTACCATCCATGTTAAATTATCTCAGCAAGTTTATCCTTTTCTTCTTATAACTTAAAGCCATTAGCAGTAAAGGGGAAAAGATGGAAAATATATTGTCAATATCTCTTTGGAATTGTGCCATAACTAGCTTTTTTGAGCAGATCCTTCTTCTTATTTGTTTTCATCAGGGCTTATGGGTGAACTTTGCAAAGAATCAATTATTCTGTCTTCTTGGTCCAAATGGCGCTGGAAAAACCACAGCAATAAATTGCTTGACTGGCATTGTACCAGTGACTGCTGGAGATGGTAAGAAGTTTCATTTCCTCCTCTCTACCTGTTTTCCACTGATATCCTAACCAATTATAAATATGTCAGAATGAATTTGCAACAGATTTAATAATTTTATAAATGCCCTCTCGACAGCACTCATTTATGGTTATTCCATTCGAAGCCCTGTTGGCATGTCAAACATTCGAAGACTTATAGGTGTTTGTCCCCAGGTTGGTCTCTCTCTCTCTCTCTCTCTCTCTCTCTCTCCCTCTCTGTCTCTGTCTCTGTCTCTGTGCATTTCGCTGATGTTCTAACATCTGCTTTCCTCCATTCTTTCTCTGTGTATGCTTTCATCTCTGTGTAAGTATGCTATTATTAGAATTTTTAATTGATTAATTGAACGTGGTTTCCACTGACACAACATTCTGAACATGACTTTGAATTTTTTTTTTTTTTTTGGTGTATTTTTATAGTTTGATATCCTTTGGGATGCACTCTCTGGTCAAGAGCATCTCCAGCTCTTTTCTAGTATTAAAGGTCTACCCCCAGCTTCTATCAAGTCGGTATGTACAAAGTGAACTTACCGAAAATATCTTATATGCTTAACTTTATTTCTAAGGAAATCACCTCCTTTTGTAGTCTTGTAAAAAATGTAGATGCTTGCTTCCATGTTGATGAAACTTCTTGACTCATAGACAAACTGTTTCTGAATTCCTAACCATTATGATGAATTCTTTTGCTCAAATTCCAGGTTGTCCAGAAGTCATTGGCAGAGGTGAAACTCACTGAGGCCACCAAGGTGAGAGCTGGGAGTTATAGTGGTGGAATGAAACGCCGCCTCAGTGTGGCAGTAGCCCTTATTGGTGATCCAAAGTTAGTCATCTTGGATGAACCGGTGCGTTTTGACTAGTTTTTGACTACCTGGTCAATTTCTGTAAAACTTCTTTCTTGTTTTTCATATTTATTCCCTTGAAATGATATGCAGACTACTGGTATGGATCCAATAACAAGAAGGCATGTCTGGGACATAATAGAGAATGCCAAGAAAGGTCGTGCCATTGTCTTAACGACACACTCCATGGAAGAAGCTGATATTCTCAGTGATCGAATAGGAATCATGGCAAAGGGTAGACTCCGATGCATTGGAACCTCAATTAGGTTAAAGTCACGATTTGGGACAGGTTTTGTTACTAATATTAGTTTCATGGGAAACAATAATGGACTCAGCCCTTCCAATGGAGATGAAGTCACCACAACTCACTACCATGAGTCTGTGAAGCAGTTCTTTAAATCTGTATGTTAAATGATTCAACTGGTTTAAATTTTATAAATTTGAAAATAATTATTGTCTCATTAGGGCTATGTTTTGCCAGCATTTGGATGTAAAACCAAAGGAGGAGAACAAAGCATTCCTGACTTTTGTCATTCCTCATGACAGAGAAAAGTTATTGATGGTAAGCTCTTCTTACAATATATTTTCCTGGAAATTCCTCATCTTGTATGATTTCAAGTTTCAACTTTGGTTTCAAAATACTTTCATAATCATCTTTTCTTATCTCCACCATATGTTTTTGTACTTGCACAGAAATTTTTCAGTGAGTTGCAAGATAGAGAAAGAGAATTTGGCATAGCTGATATTCAACTAGGTCTTGCTACACTTGAAGAAGTTTTCTTAAACATTGCCAGGCAGGCAGAGCTGGAAAATGCTGCAGCTGACCAAAGATTGGTCACCTTGACCTTAGCATCTGGTGACTCACTTGAGGTAACTGCATCTATCTTAATATTTGTTTCAATATTACCATGTATAAGGAAACTCTTAGCATAATGCTGATGTGTCATTTTATTGTTATCCAATGACTATGTAGATACCAGTGGGCGCAAGGTTTGTGGGGATCCCTGGAACAGAGTCAGAAGAGAATCCTAGGGGTGTAATGGTTGAGGTGTATTGGCAGCAAGACGATACCGGTTCACTTTGTATTTCTGGTCATTCTTCAGAAGTCCCAATACCCCTTAACGTGCAAATAATGGACACTCTTGCTTCTACGGACACAAATTCCTTAGGCCGAAGAGGACCAGTTTATGGAATTGTGATCAACCCTAATCCTTATTAATGTTTTTCTGACACAAATTTATGAAAGAATGTGCTTTTTCTCAGCCCTACACATGGTACCCTTAGCTTTAGAGTCACAAACTTGGTGTCAGGTTTTAATATATTGTAAAAAAATATATTATTCTTTTAAAAATAATGCAAATTAATCTTGATTCTCATTTTTTCAACTTCAAAAAACACTACTTTTCAATTAATTCAATAATTATATAAAATTTAATATTGTTAAATATTTATTTAAAAATATAAGTTTCTTAATAAATTGATTTTAAATATTAGATTAACTAAAAAATTGACAAATAATTTATATCAATAAAACATTAAATTTATTTATTAATTTTTAAAATTATTAATTGGATGTGGTATTTTTAAAGTTAATACTTTAATTTTTTCTAAAAATCAAGATTGATATGTAATATCCTCCACTCTTTTTATTTGATTTATTACCTCTCTTTCTAGTGCAAAGAATTTTCCAAGGGAGAATAAGAGGTGGTGAAGTGGGGATGGCATTGACAGAAATATTTTTAAGTGTAAAGGAATTTTTAAGTTACCTAAGTGTAAAGAATTTTTTAAGCTACCTATCTCTCCGTCCTCTGTATAAATTGTGCTTTAATCCAAAACTATTGTCCCATTTTATTAGTACAGACTAGCATTTCCAATTCCATGCCAGCTATGGTGGTTGTTGGGACATTTTTTGTTTTAAAAGAAGAAAAAAAGGCACAAAGTAGCGCATTGTACTAAAACTCATATATCAAAGTGTTTACACCATAAATTATATTTTTTTAAGAACATCACGTGTCAATAGATAAGGTGAGATTAAATCTACTATAGGATGCATATCTGTAAAGTTGGTTGGGAGAATAAAGGTTATCCAGTTTGTTGCAGCTTGAATTTAAAAAGAACAACAATCCATAGAATTTGGGAAGAGGTTATCTATGATCTTATTAGCCAAGAGACAGCTCGCAAGACATATATAAATATAAGCTTTTTGATTTTTTCAGAACACCCGACCAACCCTACTCAAAACTTGCAAATTTTCAAACTTGCAAATTTTCAAACTTTCATTTTGTCTGCAATTGCTTACAGTTTTAGTTTTAGGCATATATCCTAATAGATTTAGGTTGTTTTCAGTATTCAAGCACCCAAATTAGTTTGTGTAATTGCTTCTTTGATTTCCTTTCATGCAATAAACGTCACATTTACTCTAATTTGCCTTTCATTCAGTTCATTTTGGATCTTTTAACTTAAAGTCATGGTATTGGTAAAGTCCTTGAGATTGTTTAAGGCAGATTAGCAACCCATTTTGCAAGGAAGGCATCCTTCTCTCTTGCAAATCATCTGAAGGGAATAAAACTCAATCTTAAACCAATGTTCTTCTAGCCATCCTAATGGAGGTCGACCACATGGAAAGAGAAGGTCGTTGGGAAAAAAAAATTTTTTTCTTGCTTTTTAGAAAAGTAAGTTGCATGTCCGCATCCAAATTTCACATTTGCGAAGCCACTTGAGGATTTTTGAGGAAATAATCCTTTTAAGTATATCAATCATGAAATCCTCAAAAATCCAATGTGACAAAAGAATTGTTTCCTCAAAAAACCTCAAGTGGCTTCGCACATGAGGAATTTGGATGCAGGCGTGCCACTTACTTTTCTGAAAAGTAAGAAAATAAAAAAAAGATTTTGCCAACGACCTTCTCCTTCAACGTGGTCGACCTCTGTTAGGATTGTTAGAAGAACGTTGGTTTAAGATTGAGTTTTGCGCCCTTCAAATGATTTACAAGAGGGAGGGATACCTTCCTATAGAATGGGTTGCTAATCTACCTTGAACAATCTCAAGGACTTTACCAATACCATGACTTTAAGTTAAAAGATCCAAAATAAACTAAATGAAAGGAGAATTAGAGTAAACATGACGTTTATTGCATGAAAGGAAATCAAAGAAGCAATTACACAAACTAATTTGGGTGCCTGAATGCTGAGATCAACCTAAATCTATTGGGATCTATGCTAAAACTGAAATCAATAAGCAATTATAGAGAAAATGAAAGTCTGAAAATTTGCAAGTTTTGAGTAGGGTTGGCCATGTGTTCTGAAAAAATCAGAAAGCTTCTATTTATATGTGTCTTGCGAGCTATCTCTTGGCTAATAAGATCATAGATAACCTCCTCCCAAATTCTAGAGATTACTATTCCTTTTAAATCTAAGCTGCAACAAACTGGATAACCTTTATCCTTTCAACCAACTTTATAGATATGCATCCCTTCAGTAGATTTAATCTCATCTTATCCATTGACACGTGACATTATTAAAAAAAAAAATGCAATTTATGGTGTAAACAATGCCCCACAACACTTGATTTTATGAAAATAAATTCAAGTGTTTATAACTAAATAAATTGCACGCAAACTCCAGCCACCAATGCCACATGTTAAACAACTCTAAGGTTTGAAAGAAAAGATCTCAAACCTTAAACCCAAGCTTGTAAAACTAAACAAATAGATTCCCCTTACCTAACAGACAAAAAAGAGCTTGGCAGAACAACATAGCAAATTTCGTCTAGATATAGAGGCAGAATTGGACGTAGTTTCCAAAATCAAAGATCAGTTTTCCTCTTTTATAGCCTTTATTGCATACTTGATCTAGAGCAGCTTGAAATCTGACATAGCCATAATTTAGTCGTTATGATTACTCATGGCCAAATTTGGCCGGCTTACACATTCAAATCAACACCTTTATTGAAACTCAAAAAATGCTAAATTGGAAAAAGAAAATATTATGCAATTTCATCCAAATTTGAGTCGGCCAAAATTCAAAATATCCAAATTTACCTCCTCCAACGGATCTTGTACTTCTGCTTTTAGATCGTCAAGTTTGGCTAGAGCCAAATCTAACTCCTCCAAAGTAACCTCTTCTATTAGATCTTCCTCTTCACCTTCGTGGACCACCTCAAACCTGTCTACACTAATTCGCTTTTTTGCGAAATAGACCGCTAATTTCCTTTTAATTTCTTTCACTACCTTCTTCTTTTGACAATTGATTCGCTGTCTCTTCATGAAATTTCTTCAATTTTGGGTCCCTTAGCCTAAAAGGAACAATTGTTGTAGATCAAAGGAGTTCATCACAAACCTTCTTCACTATGCATCTAATGAGTGCCAATCTAGTATTGGCAATAATTTCAGCTGATCTACCATTACGGCCCATCCCAAAGAAGCGAATGGTCCCGATTTCTTCATCATAATAACGAGCTTCCATCAAATTGGTGTTACCCACAAAAGGTTTATCATTAGCTTTCATGACCTCGGTTCTATCGTCATTCTAGAATATCAATTTTTGGTGCAAAGTTGAAGGAACACACCAGTTAGAATGGATCCAATCTCTTTGAAGTAATGCATTACAAGTGGCTACAGTGTCAACCACAAAGAATGCACACTTAAAAGTTTTTTTCCCATAGTGAGTTCCATTGGCAGAATTCCCCTTGCACGATTTACTCCACCTATGAAGTCATTGATTGTCACTTCTGTCTCCATTAGATCTTTTAAAGATTTGCCAATTTTGTGTAACATACAAGTTGGTAACACATTGACAATAGCACCATTGTCTACCAGAACTCAATTAACTAGCATCCAATCCATGTGAGCATGAATGTATAGTGGCCTTATATGTCTAGCCATCCTCCCTTTTGGCTTCTCAAAAATAATTTTATCTACTAAAATCTCATTTTTATCCTTCTTTACAGGGATCTCAATAATTCCTTCCTCAACATGATCTGCCAGCTAATAATTCGTAGATTCTGGTTCTTCTTTGGCTTGGAAGACTAGAGAAAGGGTAAGCACAAAACAAGACAAAGTCACAGAAAAATCACCAAATTGAATGGTTCTTGTTTTATTGAATTCTCCATTTCTTCTGCCACCTTGAATGTTGCTTTCAGGCCAGTTTCCTCACTTGTCTCCACAATTAGAACTTGGGGAGAAGTTGGACTTTTGGGTTGTTTTTCATCTTCTGGTGATGTTTAACTTGATGCCCAATTTTTGTCTTTCAACACCCAAACGGATTTCATTCTCACTGGGAGCGATTAAGCCAGATCTCCCATGCCCCCTGAGTTCTCCATCTATTGTCAACGCCTCTCTTCTGCTCTCTTGCATTGTAAGCGTCGCCTAAAAGTTCTTGGATTCTGAGCCTTAGGGAACTTTGGATGACATACTAGCTCTCATTTTTGGCTAGGAGATCTTAGCGGCGGTTTCACCATTCTAGGTTGTTATACATAGCCAGAATTCACAACACTCTGACTTGGACCAATTTTTTGTTGTTTCAGATCATGCCCCTTATGCCTTCTTCCTCGTGGAGGGTCTAATTTGGCTTGATCTTTGCGAGTTCTAGCCTTCTTAATGACCCATCTCAAGTCATCAGCTGTAAGTTTGCACTTAGAGTATGATCAATTTCTATCCTTGATAAGGCTTCAGAGATTTGCCACTTTCACTCCGATGGACAAGTCAAGGAATGGGTCTACATCAACTCCCATTGTTTCCTTTGCCTTTTCTGGAAACCGTAGAGTCCCTCTGTTGATATTTTCTTGCAGATGTTGATTTCCCAAATTTGCCACACATGGTGCAACCTCTATTGGTTGTAACTACACTGGCCCACCAACTGCCAGTTGGTTCTGTGGAGGTAGATGTGGTTGATCAACTTGCCCCTTGAGCGTTGGAGCCGATGGATTTAGGACCTACTTGAGAGGATCCACTACCTAAGCTGGCAGTGGTACTTCTGATATGGGTTGATGCATCTATTCAACCACCTAATCTAAAATAGCCTACAATGTTCTACGACTTTCATTCTCAATTTGTCGCTTTGCTCTTGTGCCTTTCTCAAAAACCCGTCTCAGTTTAACCATATATTGCCTTATTGCCTCTTCATGACGTATGGGAGATTCTGCTTGACCCTCGATGAATTTCTATATAGCCTGATTATGCTCTCTGCATGCTAACTCCATACATTCAGTCAAGCTTTTGATCACATTATTTGATTTAGCAAAGTTACTCCCACGATCTACCTCTTTCTCCTTGAATATTGGATTTTCATGGGACCGTTCGGCTAAAGGTGACAATGGGGGAAAAGTAATGGGATCATTTTCACCCTCAAAGTGAAGTGGTTTGTCATCTGCATGTCCAACTTGTGGAAGCATAACAACACCTCTTATATAGAAAAAATAGATCTAAAAACTATCAGTGAGCCATGGTGGGGTCCCATTGGGCATTCCACAAAAAGATTGTTTCCTCAAAAATCCTCAAGTAGCTTCACACATGCAGAATCTAGATGCGGGCATGCCACTTATTTTTCTGAAAAGCAAGAAAAAAAAAAGGATTTTCCCAACAACCCTCTCATTTCACCCAGTCGACCTCCATTAGGATGGTTGGAAAAACGTTGGTTTAAGATTAAGTTTTGTGCCCTTCAGACGATTTGCAAGAGGGAGATATGCCTTCCTGCAGAATGGGTTGTTAATTTGCCTTGAACAATCTCAAGAACTTTACCAATACCATGACTTTAAGTTAAGAGATCCAAAATGAACTAAATGAAAGGCAAATTAGAGGAAACATAACGTTTATTGCATGAAAGGAAATCAAAGAAGCAATTACACAAACTAATTTGGGTGCCTAAATACTGAAAACAACCTAAATCTATCGGGATTTATGCTAAAATTGAAATCTATAAGCAACTGTAAAGAAAATGAAAGTCTGAAAATTTGCAAGTTTTTAGTAGGGGTGGCCGTGTTTTGAAAAAATTCAAAAATCTTCTATTTATATGCGTCTTGCAAGCTGTCTCTTGGCTGATAAAATCACAAATAACCTCCTCCCAAATTCTAGGGATTGTTATTCTTTTAAAATTTAAGCTGCAACAAATTGGATAACCTTTATCCTCCCAACTAATTTTGTAGATATGCATCCTTCAGTAGATTTGATCTCATCTCATTCATTGACACATGGCATTACTAAAAATGCAATTTATGGTGTAAACACAAAGCAACAATTTAAAAGAAATGGGTGCATGTAATAAATTTCATACTAGGTGTATCTTATATATCAAAAGACCATCAGTTAGCTGATTTAACCATACTAAAAATAAAGTTCTATAATCAAATTTTAAATTAACCAATCAAAGATTATTCACTAACTCATCATGCCTCAACACCCAGGTTAGTTAGTTTTTACAATAAAAAGACGTTTAAGCTCACAATTTGGAGTCTAATTAGTTTAACAATAATTTTTGACTCTTTAGAATTTTTGCATAGCCTAGTAACAGAAACAATCAACAAATTAAAGAGAGGCTTACATTACACATCATACACATGAACCTTTAATTTTTTCCTGCCAACCATTGAAGCATCCTTCTTTCACCGACAATCATCATTCCCCAAATACATCAGTTTAGAAAAATACAAAACCCACTTCCTCAAACTCAAGCATTCACCACTACTTGCATTTCTCCTGTCCTCTGTCTAGCACCGAAAAACATCATCCACGGTCTACCATGTCAGCTCAAACTTAGAAAAATTTCAAAGTTTTGAGGTTAACAATAACACAGAAAAAGCTAAAATAATTAAAAACAGACAAAAAAGAGAAAAAAAATGTTATGTAATTTAAATTATACCAAAATATATACCCATAATTATTAAATGAGGATAACTTTGATATTAAGTCCCATATCTCAATTAATAATTTTTATTTTACAATTCAATATAAAAATAACCACTAAAAAAGAAACAAGCTAGAGAAACAGGAGAAATAGAAGCATCACCACTCCGAGAGGTCCAGGCGGTCACTCCCATCTCCTTCACCTTCAACTGAATGTACCCTGTTTTATTTCATCGACCCATCCCTCTCTTTTCAACCGTCGATCATCATACACTTTTCATGTTAGCCAAATAAAAACACAAAAGATATTGACCTAGAGGATTACTGTTCTTCTGATGCATAAACAGATTCCAACACCAATATTTACCCAACCAAGACAATCTAAAACAACGAAAGTCTCATTTACGGTGACCAAAAACACGAAAGTCTCGTTCATTGTGACCAAAACACTAAAGTCTCATTCACTGTAACCAAAGCTTGACCGAATAAGAGACTTTCCCTTTGAATCCATCAGAGCACGTTGAATTTGAGAACCCGAGACCAAACATAAAATTATTACGGTTCCTCACGCCTGCCAAGTGATTTGTCACCGGTCTTTAAGTGGGAACACCACCCTGACGTAAATGTTTGATTTTCTAAAATTGCTTTCCCATCTCTTGTAATATGCTAAGAATATTTGCAAAAAATAGCCTCTGTTAAAAATACAAAAACATAAAAATATTGCGAAAGTTATGCTGAACAGGCAAACTGATCAAACGGCAGCAATACTATATGCATGCTTGGTGAGCTTTTAAAAGTTTCAACTTTTTAATATTATTCATATTTTATAAATTTATTTTTGTTAAACTTATATTTTTAAATTTTTTTTTTAATTTTAAAAAAACCTTAACCAATAAAAATTTAAAAACTTTAAATTTAAATTTTTTATTTATTTTTCACTCATTTTTTTTAATTTTTAAAAATAATTTTTAAATTTTCCTTTTAATAAAAATTCTCACAAACTAAACCAAAATAGCCCTATATCATCTCCAAAAGCTAAACAAGCCATCAAGTTGCAAATATTATAGAAATGCTACCACGTGACAGCAAAATTCACTGTCGCAACTGTATCACACGTTGGGTTTTCAAAACCAAAATGCCCTTAGAACAAACAGAATTACAAAAATGCCACCTCTCAAAACCATTTTGGAGATAAACAGGCTGCTGGGTTACTACCATCGTGATTTCCTTAAAATCACATGTCTTAATTGTATTTTTATTTATTTAAAGTATTTTTTAACAGTTAGTAATGATATTTAGAATGTGATTTTAATTATTAAATAATAAATGTTAATTTTTTTTATTTGTTACTCTCTGTGATATTGAATTTGTTTGTCCTAGCTTAATTTTTATATTGAGTTTAACCTTATAATTTTATGTAATAAATAAATAATAATTAAAATTTTTTAAGTAAAAATAGTCAACAAAAATTAAT
>BPVZ01000040.1:816433-832983 GCA_020521535.1 Rubroshorea leprosula
TTGGAAACTTTTCCAAAAGTCATTTGATTTGATTTAAACTCCAAATGACGTGTTTTCTTGCCTTCCAAAGTTATCCACTTTCTTCAGAAACTTATCTAAATTTTATCTCTTATTCTGACATAAATGGTTCGAATAAGAAAAATGTGATTCGAACCAAAATCGTAATTTTTCGGATTTTGGTTTTATGTAAATGATTCGAACCATATAATTATGGTTCGAACCAAAGTTACACTTTCTCAAATGCATTCTGTGCAATTACTTCGAATCAACTTTTTTGTAATTCAAACCCAAATCCTGGAAATATTTTGAAAATTCTTCAACATTCCCCCACCATTTTCAAAATAGAATAGCCCACCAATTGTTTTGGAAATCTTATGCATATATGAAGGTATCTTACAATTTGAACCTTTCACTTAGTGAACATGTGTTGGTAAATTAGTCAAAATTGCATGATAGACTAATGCTTTGAACTAGCGATTCTAAGTGATTAATTGGGCACATGTCACACACAAGACTTCAAGCTTTCCAAAGAAGGAATTCAGCATCCACCGACACAAAAACTAGCCATGTGTCCTATATCCTTTTCATGAGTGCTGTTAGAGTCAAGTCCCCAACTCCTAGAAGCAGCACCACTTCAACTCATATAGGTAGATTCCATCAAAAGTGCCACCGCATTAAGCACTTTAACAGAAATCTATTATAGGACCTATTAAGAGTAAAACTCAACCTCTTCTTTATTTCATACGGTTACCAAGTACTCTTCCACTTGGGATGGTATTATTAATAAATTGAGTACTTGCAGTCACATTCATATGATGTACTTTACTCATTGAACTCAAGACTTGAAGTTTTTATCAAACGTTAAGTCAAGGTTCCATTATGTGTAACTTTTATCAATGGACTTGAGACCCATCCCTATAGATGTTTTATATACTTTTTCTCTTGTTAATCCTTTTGTTAAAGGATCTGCTAAATTTTCACTAGACTTCATTTTCACTAGACTTCACATAGTCTATGGTGATCACCCCATCAACAATTAATTGCCTTACATAACTATGTCTTAGACCAATATGTCTAGACTTTCCATTATATACTTGGCTATAAGCTTTTGCTAATGTAACCTCATTATCACAATGTATTGAGATCAGGGACATTGGCTTTGGCCATAAAGGAATTTCATATAATAAATCTTTCAACCATTCACCTTCTTTACATGCAGAGTTTAAGGCAATAAACTCAACTACCATGGTGGAATCTGTTATGCAAGTTTGCTTCTTGGATCCCCAAGAAACAGCACCCCCACCAAGCATGAAAATCCATCCAGTTGTGGATTTATGATCCTCATGATCCATGATCCAACTAGCATCCGTAAAGCCTTCTAGTACAAAAGGATAACCATTATAGCAAATCCCATAATACATAGTTTTCTTAAGATATTTCAAGACTCTATGTATTCCGTACCAATGTAAAGAACTGGGATTACTTGTGTATCTACTAAGTTTCCCAACAGCATATGCTATATCTGGTCTTGTGCAAATCATTGCATACATCAAGCATCCAATCACTCTTGAATATTCTAATTGTGCAATTGGTTTTCCATCATTAGATGTTAACCATACATTAGGATCAAAAGGTGTAGAAACAATTGCACAATAATAAAAATTAAATTTCTTCAAGACTTTTTCTATATAATGGGACTAAGAAAGGATTAAATTATCACAATCTCTATGAATTTTTATTCCCAAAATCACATCAGCAGCACCCATATCATTCATGGAAAAGTTTCTAGACAAGAACTTTTTGGTTTCTTCAACTTGTTCTATGTTGGTACCAAAGATGAGCATGTCATCTACATATAGGCATATAAGAACACCTTGTCCATTTTTAAACTTGCTATAAACACATTTATCTGCTTCATTTAATTTGAAGCCATTAGCAAGCACCACTTCATCAAATTTTTGATGCCATTTTTTAGGAGCTTGCTTAAGTCCATACAAGGATTTTATAAGTTTCCAAACTTTCTTTTCTTGACCAGGCATCACAAACCCTTCTGGTTGCTCCATGTATACTTCTTCATCTAATTCACCATTTAAAAATGCTATTTTAGCATCCATTTGGTGAATTACCAATTTGTAAATTGATGCCAAAGCAATTAATACTCTTATAGTGGCAATCCTTGCTACCAGAGCATAGGTATCAAAATAATCTATACCATGCTTTTGTGAACAGCCTTTTGCCACTAATCTTGCCTTGAATTTGTCTATTGTGCCATCAACTTTCAGTTTCTTTTTGAAAATCCATTTGCAACCTATAGGTTTGCAACCTGGTGGAAGATCTACTAAAATCCATGTGTTATTCCCCATTATGGAACTCATTTCCTCATCTATGGCTTCCTTCCAAAAAGTTGAATCTTGTGACTTAATTGCTTCTTCAAATGTCACAAGATCAGCTTCTATATTATAACAAAATTTAGTTGCTTTTCTTATCTTTTCTCTTGTTCTTTCAATAAGAAACATGTAAAATTCTGGACCATATGTTCTTGCTTTTCTAGCTCTTTTGCTTCTTCTAACTTGAATGTTTTCTTCCAACTTGTTTTCTTCCAAGTTGTCTTCTATTCTCTGTTCTGAATTTTCAGCAATTGCTTCTTTAGGTCTAGGAATTGAATTAAATCTGCTCTCTTCAAAGATAGCATCTCTTGATTCAATTATGGTATTGACATTAATTGAATCATTTGGTTCAATGACCATAAATCGGTATGCCTTACCATTTTTTGCATACCCCAAAAATATACATTCAATTCCTCTTTCACCTAATTTTTTCCTTTTGGGTTCAGGTACTCTTACAATTGCTCTACAACCCGAAACTCTTAAATAGTTAAGGTTTGGTTTTCTTTTCTTCCAAAGTTCATATGGGATAACTTGGCCATTTTTAGTAGGCACCCTATTCAATATATGGCATGCTGTTAGCAATGCTTCACCCCAAAAACCTGGACTTAAACCAGAAGTTGATAACATGGCATTCACCATTTCAGTTAGAACTCTATTCTTACGTTCTGCCACACCATTTTGTTGTGGTGTGTATGGGGTTGTTATCTCATGGATAATTCCAGTGAATTCAAAGTAAGATGGATCATAATATTCCCCACCTCTATCAGTTCTTAAACATTTGATAAATGTCTCACTTTGCAATTCCACTTCTACTTTATAAACTTTGAATTTTTCCATTGCTTCATCTTTTGTATTTAACAAGTAAACATAACAGAATTTTGAATAATCATCAATAAAAGTAACATAATATTTCTTGCCACCAATAGTAGGAGTGCTATGCATGTCACAAACAACACTATGCACTAGATCAAGCAATTTAGAAACTCTTTCAATCTTAGGAAAATGAATTCTAGTAATCTTAGTAAGCATACATGTCTTGCATTGTGATTCATTTTTAGGCAAGGTAGGAATTAATTCTAATTTAGACATCTCATGCATCTTCTTGAAATTAACATGTCCTAATCTATGATGCCATAAATTAAATGAGTCAAGAATATAAGCAGAAACAACACCCTTATTATTAATATTATAATTAATGTTCATCTTGAACATGCCCTCACAAGCATAACCTTTGCCTACAAAAATCCCAACTTTAGACAGAATAAATTTATCTGCCTCAAATACAAGTTTAAAACCAAATTTGTTCAACAAACTTGCTAAAACTAGATATTTTCTGATATTCGGCACATAATGCACATCAGTGAGAGTGACAACTTTTCCAGAAGTGAACTCAAGGTCCACGGTTCCTTTGCCTTTCATTTGTATTGCTGCAGAATTTCCCACATACAGCACATTTCCTTCAGGTTCTAGTTTTAAAGTCTTGAATAGACTTTTGTCCTTGCAAACATGCTTTGTAGCACCAGAATCTATCCACCAAGTAGTGTCATCTTCCATGAGATGAATTTCAGAAATCACAGCAATGAATTTTTCATGTGATAATGCTGGTGCTTTCCTTTTCTTCTTGAGAAAATAACACTCCCTTTGGAAGTGTCTAGTTTTTCCACAATGGAAACATGCACCCTTTTGCTCCTTAAATTTCTGATTTTGCTTGACAGAATACTCCTTCTTGAAAGGCTTTTTGGGCTTGCTTGAAGTTCCTTCCTCCAATACATGCACATCCGAGATTTGCACTTTCTGCTCCTTTTCATTTTCTGCTCTATATTGCTCTTCAAGTCTCAGAGAGTTAGCAAGATTTTCAAGAGAAATATCTTCCTTTTTGTGTTTTAATGTTCTCTTGAAATCTTTCCATGCATGAGGAAGTTTATCAATTATTGAAGACACAACTATGGATTCATCCATCTTCATATCATATTGCTTCAAACTATTCAGCAACTTTTCAATTTCTCTAAATTGTTCCATGACTGATTTGTTATCAATCATTTTATAATTATTCCATATGGTCACTAGAAACTTCTTACTTGTTGCATCTTCATTCATATATCTTGCTTCTAACTTATCCCACAATTCTTTTGCAGTAAACTCATGAACATAAGTATCAAAAAGGGAATCAGACATACCATTTAAGATGCAGCCCCTGTAGACATAATCATCATTCTCCCACTTTTTCCGTTTCCTTGTATCTTGCAAAGTTTCATTCTCATTTTCCTCTGGTTGAGCATCAGTGAGAACATAAATGATGTTGAGAGTTGTGAGAAGGATGCGCATCTTGCCTTGCCATCAAATAAAGTTGCCCCCATCAAAGCGATCTAACTTCTGGAAATTAGTAGCCATCTCACGCAAAGTTGCAGCCATAATTGCAAAACAGAAAATTAGCCTAAAGATTGTTGAATAAATAGGGTAAAAAATCTACAAATGGCTTCAAGGCGTGTTACAAATGCCACTTTCCTTTAGACTAATTTTGCCTCCACCAAATCTGGTATGCAAAAGGAGTAACTCGAAATGCCCATAAGATACAATGAAGCGCCTGGTTGATTTTGCTTTTGCACTAGCAAGATCAACCACTGAACCGTCCTTTAGAAAGCGACAAAACAATAATTTTTGTACAAGGATTTCTGCAGCAATCGAAGTGCAAAAAGGGGCTGTTTTATTTAGATAATAGTAGGGATTTGTTTCTGGGTTCAAGAGACAAAGAAGAAGAAGAGATAACTTCATATTTATAGGGGTAAGATATCTGTTGTGAACAGACGCTCATTTTCAGTTATTATCAATTTATTAACGAATAATAACTGAGTTATCATAAAATTTATCCACTGGAAACTTTTCCAAAAGTCATTTGATTTGATTTGAACTCCAAATGACGTGTTTCCTTGCCTTCCAAAGTTATCCACTTTCTTCAAAAACTTATCTGAATTTTATCTCTTATTCTGACGTAAATGGTTCGAATAAGAAAAATGTGATTCGACCAAAATCGTAACTTTTTGGATTTTGGTTTTACGTAGATGATTCAAACCATATAATTATGGTTCGAACCAAAGTTACACTTTCTCAAATGCATTCTGTACAATTGCTTTGAATCAACTTTTTGTGATTCGAACTCAAATCCTGGAAATATTTTGAAAATTCTTCAACAAAAACATAACCTCAAGTGCTCTTAGATGCACCCATACAGCCTGCCCAATCACTGGCAGTGTATCCTTGGAGAAAAATTTCCAGATTTGGCATTCCAAATTTCATAATCAAATGTCTCCTTCACATACCTGAAAACCCCTTTTTACAACTGTAAAATGTGTCACAGATGGAGAAATCATAAATCTAGAAAGCATACTAGCTGTAAACTTGACTTTTGGTCCTGTTGAAGTTAAATACAATAGGCTGCCAATCAAACTTCTATACAAAGAGGGATTTGCTTTGGCATCTCCATCATCTTTTGATAAGTTTGCATTCTGAACTAAAGGAGCTACAACTTCTTTGCCTCTGTCCATGCCAAATTTTTTCAAAAAGTACATTGCATACTTCTTCTCAGACAAGAAGATGCCAACAGCACATTTCTAAATTTCCATGCCAAGAATGTAACTCATCAAGCCCAAATCAGGCATGTCGAAACTCATCTGTCATTATTGTGTTAAAATGTTTCAATAACTGATCGCTGATTCCTTTGACCAACAAATCGTCTACCTATAAAGAAACCAGCAACTGTAAACCATCATTGCTGTCCTTTACATACAGAGTAGCTTCTATCTTGCTCCTCCTAAAACCTTACTCAAGCAGGTAGGAATCAATCCCACTCTATCAAGCTCTTGGTGGCTGTTTCAGGCCATACAAATTACAAAGCTTTCTGAATCTTATACATTAAATCTCAACCACTTGACACATGAAAACCATCTGGTTGTTCTACATAAATTTCCTCCTATAAAACTCCATCATGCCTAGCAACAAGAACAAATGTGTCATTAAAGTCAATACCTGGCTGTTGCGTATAGACCTTGGCGAGCAATCTGGCTTGTGCTTGTAAATTGTGCCATCAGGACTAAAATTTGTTCTGCACCCATTTGACCCCAATAACATCTTATTCTTTAATTTGGTCTTGCAGTGAGTGACCAATTTTTATAATTTTTTTATCATCGCCAGCTCTTCTTTCATAGCTACATTCCATTCTTCAAATTTTGAGGCTTCATCATAATTAGCTGGTTCTGTAACTGCTAAACTGCATTTTTCATACACTTTAGCAAGAGTTTTGTCTTCAAAGGAGCCTTATCATGATCTGTCTCTGAAATTTTCTGGTTTGCTGGACTAGAAAATTCATCTGAAGTGGTTGTTGAGCCGAGGTCTAACACATTGTCCAAACGTGTTGTAACTTGTAACACCTTGTCCGAACGTATCTGTCCTCCAAAGACGAAAAGTGCCACATGCTCTCTTGAACCCTAGGCTATCTAACACCTTGTCCCAAGGGGGTGTGAGGGGTGATCCTCTACAAATAATATGCTCCATTCTTTTCACTGCCAGATCAAGTTCATCAGCAGGTAATGCCACACAATAATCATGTTCAGTACCACCCACCCCTACACAGCCATCGACAGGAACCAGGGCCTTTCCAGATGCCTCTTATGCTGCTAGCTCCTCCCCCTTTGTACCCCTAAATAGAGATTCATTAACAGAAATACCATCCAAGTTAATAACCATAGGAAAGTCCTTACCCCTGAAGTCCTTAGACACCCTACCACTGACATGTTCAATATCCTCTCGGTTCTGAGAATGGGAACAGAATCAATCAACCAGAGGTTTAAGAACTTCAATTAAGACTCGACATCTCAAGAAATCCCTCAGAACATTGCTAATAATTAGATTCTCAGTTTTGACTAAATTCCTAGATTAAAGCCTATGATAACAGCATTATTGTAAGCCAACTCACTAACAATTAAACCATGAACTTGAATCCAATATGAAGCCAGAGAGAAATCAAATTCAGCCAAAGACACACCCAAATGATCCCATCGTTGACATGGAACAGAAAATCACCCACAGACCATGGAGCAATTTCCAGTAGATAATTCAGATCAAATTCTGTGTGGGAATAGAAAACATAAAATATTTTCCTCTACCACGTTTACCTGGAGAACCTAACCGTCAACCTAAGCTTTAGCTAGCACTCCATAGATCCTGTTGATCGGAGTTTCAGCAACAGCCTTTCTAGACACAGCATAAGACCCTCGACCCTCAGATTGAGCTTCCCTTTCCATCTCGATAAGCAGTCCTTGATTTGCCATGTAAATCATAGAAACTGTGTACGGGTTTTGAGATTTGAGAGTGAAAAAGGAAAGAAAGCAGAAATTGAAATTGAAAAGTAGATTTGTTTTTTTAGGATTTAGAAGTACAATGGAATGAAGATGGCAGGAAGAAGAAATGATTTGATGGAGAGGAAGAGATGGCGAGAGAAAGGAAGAAATCATATTGAGAATGCTAGATGATCCAACAAGAACTTCCTACCTGGAGGTGTTCATACAGTGGAGGGTTTCCTCATCATTTGTGTGAGAGACGGCTAGAGACATTCAAATCCATTTCATTCTTAGCCAATATCTTGCTAGCTCAGGCTAAATTTCTTTACTTTCTGCTCTTCCCAATCCCAAACTGCATCGTACACAGCTTCTGCCCAGAAATTTTTTGTTAATTTCTTCTCATAAAGCATCCTTCTGGTCATCTCCATTATGGTCCTGTTTTTCTTTTGTGACACTCCATTCTGCATGGTGTAACTCACTTTATTAGTGACTGATTCCATGGTCTTCACAGAACTGACCCTATTCCATTATCAGAGCCTGGAGTCTTTAAATTTTTTAAATACAGGCAGCACTTGAGACTTGCGGCTGAGAAAATTGACCCAAGTCATCCCTGTAAATGCCAGCAATAAACAAAAGAAAATATTTGTTCTAACTCAACTAAGGAGTTTTCATTGGTCCACATAATTCAGTATGAACCAATTCAAGTTGGCTTTTGTAGTTTTGTTCTCTGAGCCTATGCAACTGGAAAAGGTTGTCTCTATATTTTCCAAATAGACAGCATTCACAAATATCATCACAGAATAAACTTTCAGCAATATCCCTTGCTAACCCATTTGATTGCAAAAACTTGATCTAAGATTTTACTGTCCAAACCTCTTATGAATACAAAAGAACATTAACTGTAATTCTTTAAGAAAAAAAAAAAAAAAACCTCAACCATACATTAGCTGCAATACAACCTGTGAAGGTTCATTTATCCAAAAAAAAAAAAAAAGGGAAGATAAAGACAACAAAACTACTATGAAGGTTTACACAGATTAAAATTACAAATATTATATAAGGACATAACAATATGTAAAGGAAATCAAGATATGACATTGACGGCCTGTGCTTCCTGAGCAACCTTGATGAAGACATCCTCAAGAGTGGTGTCAGCCAAACCCCATGCAAGAACAGTGAACCTGCTCTTTGCTTTCTCCACTGCTTGGAATACTTCTGCAATGCTCACCTCTTGTTTTGGCAGCTCAAACTTCTGTGTCCCCGATATATGGTATATCTTATTAGAATTGGGGGAGAGGTGGTGTATCATATGTTCAGCTTCCTCCTCATGGTTTGAAGAAGTTGTAATGGTAAATGTGTAAGATCCTCCATATCTAGCCTTCAGCTGTCATTTGCAGTAGCAATATCAAATTTAAATGCCAAAAATTTATCTGAACATATTAAGTAGATTTTTTAGAACGTTGTAAAACCGAATTATGTAAAGGAGAGTTACCTCTTTCGCATTCCCTATACACTGCAAACTGCCATCCACAAAAATGCCTAACCGATCACAGAGAACCTCTGCTTCTTCCATTGAATGTGCTGAAAAATCCAAACAGTCTTACTCATTTCACAAGAGGGCAAAAGTTCCTTAACATGCTGTTAACGTTACATACAGCATTAAACTCTATCAGCCAAAAATTTTCTTGTCAAGGTTCAAGGGACAATAAAGAGGTTCTTTCCAAATAAATTTAGTAACCTATAGTAATGCAAGTTATGCAGAGAGGGGGAGGGGAGAGAACATACTGGTGAGAATAATTGCGCGGTCATTCTTTGCACATTTCACAACTTTCCATAAACTGTTTCTTGATGCTGGATCTAATCCAGTACTTGGCTCATCCATATAAACAACCTTGCAAAATAACATGGGGTCATGCCATGAACAATTTTGAAGCATATATGATCATAAGATGTTAACACAGCCAATACATACTTTGGGATCCCCAATCAGGGAAATGGCAACACTGAGCCTCCTCTTCATTCCTCCACTGTATTTCCCTGCCTGTTTGTCAGCAACCCCTCCATGAAATAGGTTGACACTCTTGAGAGATTCTTCTACTGCCTAAAGCAACAACAGTGGAAATGAGCTTTTAAAGAAAATTCTTAAAATCAGTTTTTGGTAATGCAATACATTGAACGTTTCAAGTAATGAACACTGGTGTGATTGACTTGCAGTTTTCTTCATCATGAATTCTAAATGACTTGCGGTTATGGTGATGTTCTTATAATCAACTTTTTCTTTTTCCTTCCTACAAAAATATTCTCAGTGAACCTATAATATAGAATTAAGATGAGATGTAGGAGAATCATTTTCTTCAAAATAACTTACATTACAATCTCAAAGCAAAGAAACTGTCAACTTACTTGAGTTAAAGCAGAACCTTTGAGGTTCTTAAGTCTACCATAAAATAGCATGTGCTCCCTTCCAGTTAAGCTTTCCCACAGAAGGCTACAAATGGCCAATAAAGAAAAAAGGGAAAAGGAAAGAATAAGAAACATTTCTAAGGGAGAAAAAGATGTTTCTTTTTGCTTTTTTGCCTAAATGAAGTGAATTATAGCCTACTTATGCTGTGGACAGACACCCATGCTGGTATAAATGGCACCCATTTGAGTCCTTATGTCCAAACCCTGAACTAATCCAGTGCCAGATGTTGGCTTTGTGAGTCCGATCATCTGTCAACAAAAGAATACTTAATTATTGCAAAAGTAACTAGCCAAATATTCATTTGAATGATGAGAGACAGAACGCCCAACAGTATAGTTCTATGACAGATAAGGGGTATGAGGGGCAAAAGCTTGTGTTCTAATGAAAGAATGTTTTAAAGCATTTTCTATTTATTTCACAGAAAGCATTAAACTGACCATGTTAATGAAAGAGGTCTTGCCAGCACCATTTGGTCCCAGCATGCCAAAGCACTCCCCACGAGGCAATGCAAGAGATAGCCCTCTTACTGCAAATTTCTCAGGATTTCCATCCTTTCCTGGATAAACCATTTTGAGATTATCGCAGATAATGGCATGACTTGTGCTTGGTTCAACTAGTAACTGCTCAACCTTCTCCCTCTGTCAAAAATAATGAATACTAGATAATATAGACTACTTAACAAACTTCTAAAAGTAAATGACAGCTGAAAATAGACTGGAAACAGGAAAGTGTTACCTCCTGACAAACATCGGGTTTCTCCATCTCAACAAGAACATTAGACTCCTGCCTTCCCAAACTAGGCTTTCTGAAAGCTGACAGAGGTTTCTTTCGGAAGTTTTGTAAGAAAAGTAAAGGACTTTTTGCACCGCCCGGAGATGCAACTTGATCTACATAATATGCAATGGGAAGCACCACAATCCACTCAACAAGAATGATGATCCAGACCTCTCTCATCCCATTCATGCTGTCACTCAAATCTCCCCACCTCATTCCATTAGTTTCCATATAATTTCCCATTAAAGAATACTGTGATAATTCATATAATCCACGATATAGAGCAAAGCCGGGATATAACTCAAGTACAGTAATCCAGCCTCCTACAACCCCCAAAAAAAAAAAATATATATGTTAGGAGGCTTTTAGTTCTTGTTTGTTCAAACAATCTTGGAGTATATCTTCAAACAGTTATGAAGGAAAGTGATTTCGTTTTTCAGTTTCTTCAACTTACTTGGGAATGACTTTTCTTCAAGCAATGTCTGGAAGAGAAAGCTACCTAATAGAGCTGTCCCAAAGACGCACATGTATGCAGTCACTATAATCATCAGAAAGCAACAGTTAAGAGAAACAAGTCAATCTAGTCTCTAAAATAAATAACAATTTGCCTGGTAGCATAAGTAAATCAAAACCTGAAGCAGTCTTCACATTTGTGAACACTGAAGCTATTAGGAAGGCCAGCGAGATTTGCAGATTTATGTAGAAAAGGTAAAACACAAACTGGATACTGTAGTCATTAAGTGTGAAGAATTTCAACCCTGGAATGAAGTAAAACTAAAGTAATAAGCATCTTGAAAGATGATGATGATGATGATGATGAATAAAAAAGTTGATTAATACCTATAACTGAGCCAAAGATCACAAAGCATAACATGTGCAGCAAAGATATGGCAAGAAAATAAGCATAGGATATCATCCAATAAGGTCCATCACGAAGCCCATGCATTTTCATCATGACTCTGAGCTTCTGCTGTTTCTCATAAACCAATGCTTCCAATATCACCTACATAAGAAAGCAAACGGTAATACATGATTGTTCCATCACCAATAATTGATTTTAACTAGAGTTAGGATCAAGTTAATGTAAATTTTACACAGTTTTCAGCCACTCATTTCAAATTTCATCAATTAATGCAACACTTAAATTTCCAAAACAACCCCTTTAATTTTAAAATGTGTGACTGAAAATTGGTGTAAGATTTTCGTAGACTTACACCAGTGTAAGTTGATCCCCACTCTTTTAATTCTAATGATGACTGCCTATTATTATAGCCTCCATGATATAACAAAAATTTCTTAGCAGGCATGTCCGAAATAATTATGAGCACTACCACAAAGCCAAATATAAATGAATGAGTGCCTGCATACTTACAGGGAATGGTTGTAAAATAACCCAGCTAAAGAAGAGTGGTCCAAGAAGGGATGACCAATCCAGTGTGAATTTAGTTCCAGGTTTTGGCATTTCTTTGACAAACTCAAAGAGCATTTTTGTACCAGCACCTCTCAAAAACTGAAGGTAGGCATTGGAAACCTGTAAAAATGTAAATCCAATATCAGTACTTGTCAAGCTTATGATCATCTCAGCAAATTGGTAGATTCAAATCAAGAAAAAAAAGTCTTTCTAGTTAATCTTTCCTGTCACGCAAAGTTCATCTTTCATTTTTCTGATAGGTAAGTATATATGAATCACCTTCTTATTTAAACTGCAAATGTAGAATTTTTGAAGTTCGATGCTTTACAATAGCAAAGAAAAATTATGAGGAAGGTCCAACTTACAAATCCAAAGTACCTACCAAATTTACTGATCGTGGAACTCGCATCAATGCCATCTGAATAATACCAGGAGTATAATTTTTATAGGTAGAATTGTACCAGATGGTGACATTAAAATTATTCCCATCTGAGTTTAAGAAATCATAGGCTGTGGAAAGTATTAAAATTATCAGCATTGAGCCCCAAAATACAATATTTTATTTATCAGATCACAGAATTAAGTTAAAAAGTGTTAACTAGACCAACCTGCAATGATCTCATTTATCTCCCGCTGTGGATTCCCTTCCCTGTAACCTTTATACAGCTCATCATTCACCTCAGAAGAACTATTTCGCCACAAATTTATACCCTGAACACATTGCACCTCTACATTCAAGATGAAAAAATGATAGGACTTAAAAAGTGCCTCAAATTTAATTTCAAAGGAACAAGAAACCAAAAGAGAGTGATGCATGCAGAAGCAAAGCAAAAGAGTTTGAACTGTGTGACGCTGTCATAAATGCAGAACTATCGCCCCAAAATTAGACAAATGTGAAATTTAAGCCTTGTCACATGGACCTTCTAGTCTAATACATGAAACTTAAAAAGAACTCTAACAAAGGAATAATTCAAATTGACTTGCTGACTATAAAAATGGAGTTTGGAAGATCAGGCTAGAAGAAATTCAACCAAAAACATTAGTTAAACAAAGGTCAAGCACGTCAGACAGAAGCATTTTGGTGCATTTGCACCCGTCCATGCACATGAAGATACCAACAATACCTTTAAAAAAGTAAGGATTCCTCTGGCAAAATAATATAAGGTTTAAGAACTTATACCTTGATCCTTTTCAAATGATGATTGATTAACAACAACCGAAAATGTAGAGTTCAACATGCACTGACTTTGAAGGTTATAGATGGGAAGATTGGAAAGGAAAGCAGGTTCAATATAATTGTTTGATTCAGGATATGTTGCTGTACCCTGAAACATTTTGAGAAGCAAGATTAGAAGCAAAACTGATAGTTAGGTGGGACCCCATGTTGAAACTTTAAGAAGTAACATGTGTGCTTAAATTTACTGTTAACAGAAAATAATAGAGAGATGAAAATGGGGACAAAAAGCATTAAAATGAAATAACTTACCAAGACATTGCTGGCTAAACTGCTGATAAGATCTGAGGAATTGATGGTGAAGCTAGTGAACATATTCACCGTTAAAACTATAAAACAAGATGAATAATATTAACTATGGTTTCATCTTCCTATTTGGACGGCCACCAAATTTAAAACAAAAATGAACATGGAAACATAGAGCGAACTAAGCATACTGTTTCCAAGTGATCGATTATTCCCAGTGAACAATGAAGTTGCTGGACAAGATCCTGTTGTCCTGCATGACTCATTAGGCAAGTCTCTTGACGCAAATGAATTAGCACTCACTGCACGATACTCAGGAGCCGGTATCTGTAACAGTGGGGGCCATTCAGGTGGACTAGGAATTGGACAACTTGCGACTTGATCTAGCGAAGAGTACTCAATCCCACAGACTTTCTCACACTGACCATCTCCATTTGTATCAATACAAGTACAACCACACTGGAATTTTGGTTTATCTAGCTCAATGTCAACCACTGTTTGCGTGACAACAATTATTGCACAGAATATAATGGGGAAGCAAATGAGCTGAATGTTTGCCTTCATGTTCCTTTTCTGTAGAAAGAAAAGATAATTATAAGCTTAAAACTTCTTCGTCATCTTCATTTTTCCTTTGTTGTTTCACCAAAATTAATCCCATAAAAATAATTTTTGATTTTTAAGTGTTTACGTCAAAATAATAGGAAACAAATTACACAGATTGTAGGGTATATAAGAATAAGAATCCCACGGCAAAAATTTTACTCAAACATGAATCATGAAGATTCATAATTAATTAACAAAAACCATAACAATATGTCAAAATCTTCCTTTAAGAGGCAAATCAATATTGAAATGAAAATAGGGGCACAAAAAAAATGGAAGAACAAAATCCAGAGAGGACACGATCAGATTAATGAACTAAAAATCAAACTATCACTGTTAATGTTACAGAATTCTAGTAGTCTCTTTGCTCAGACATCACTGACAAATATTGACCAAAATGTTGATGGTCAACTTCAATAAACAAATTAGAAAATAAAAATCAATGCTTATGCAACAAGATAAACCCATCTTCAAAAAAAAGAGGTAAAAACATTAGAGAATAATGTTTTGTAGTCCTGCACTGAACTGCAGCATCATGACCCTTGGAGGGGCGGACTCACACCAAATCTTACTCATCCAAGCACCTAGATTTTGCAGTCTGTTGTAGTCCAAATTACAAAAGCTATTTCTATAAACATTATATTAGACTCTTAATTATAAGGAAACAAAAGTAGTAGAGGTTGCTTGTGTTGGAAATTTTCATGTGAGCTATCGCTAATTGTATTTGATTTTCAAAAATTGAGTCAAATGAAAAAACCGGTAAAACCCAATAAAGTAACGTAATCCAAATGTGCCAATGTTTTATTTCAATTTTATATGATGTGATATGAATAGATATAGGGCATGAAAGTAAAGGTAGACTACTTTTAATGGGGAGACCAAAAAAATAATAAAAAGAAGTACGACCCCTTTTGCAATAAAAAAAAAACCCCAACCCCAAAAAAAAGAAAAGTAAGGAAGGGAAAGAACCCACCAGTAGCAACAAAAAAAAAGTAAATAAAGAAAAGAAAAACCAAAATTCAAAAACAAAAAAAAATTGGGTTTGGAAGGTTTGGTAAGAAAACCCTAAATAAGAAAAATCCTGAAAAACCTTGAAAAATTCTAAGGAAAAAAATGAATAAGGAAAATCAAAAAAACCAAATTATTTATTTATTAATTTTGTGTATTACATATATTACTAATTTGAAGGATTTGAAGTTTTAGAATCTAATATGTGAGATTGATTATTTAAGAAAATTTCAACATGTGTTATAAGAGCCACACAAATTAGATCTAAGACCCATGAAATCAATTAAATATTTGATTTGGTCTAATTAATTTTCCGCTGGATATCCAATCCGTAATATATGATGGATTGTTTGCTTTGTAATTCCGCTGAAGTTATTTTGTTGCCATCGTTTTGTTTTTCCATGATTAGAATTGCGTTACCCTGATGTGGCAGCAGGTAGTCTCATCTTGAAATCATATTATGATACTAATATGGCCAATGATTGCTCTTTTGAAAGAATCGAACTCTAAATATTATTATAAGGTTCATAATTTCTTGTTTGCATGAATTCACAATTTTTGTTCTAAAGAGATCTAGAACGTAATCTTTAATGAGAATAACTTTAAATAATATTATGTGTAAATTTGGTCCTTTTTTTTTTTTTTTTTTTTTTGCTTCAAGTCGCTTAAAAAAAATTTTGGGTTTTGGAATCCCAATTTGAATAAGAGCAAAAGAGTAGATCGGGGGCGGAATCCCAATTTGTCAAGATCTCTAACTAAATAAATAAATAAAGGGAAAGGTAAAATGCAGAAGGTAAGGACCATGAGAAACTATTGTGGCAGGGAGAGTAAATGTACAAATAAGGATTTCAATTTTACACTTTTTTTTATTTAAAGATATTAATTTTGTCAGTTTTTAAACAAAAATGTCAATTTTCAATTTTTTCTAAATAAAGATGTTAACTTTATTAGTTTCTAAATAAGGATGTCAACTTTCAACTTTATCTATTTAAGGATTAATTGAACAGTGATACTTACGTGGCTAACATATTTTTTAGGTTAAATACCTGAATTGGTCCCTCAACTTTTATTTTTGAACCAATTCATCCTT
>BPVZ01000040.1:900707-911589 GCA_020521535.1 Rubroshorea leprosula
AAATGAAATGGCTACCCCAAATTTTTTCTTTCTAGAAAAGTTTAAACCAAACGCACCCTAAAAATAAAATAGAAATGCACTAAAATGACATTTTTTAAAAAATAAAAAATTATTTTTAAACACTTTAGATAAGAAATTAGGATAATAAGAGAAAATGCATTTTTATTGGATGAATTATGTATCATTGATTATTTGAAACAAGGTATTTTAACTAATGATTTTTTTTTTTTTGTATGGACTATCCGGTATCCGAAAACCTATTGAGTCACCGATTAATCTGGATTCGAGCTGGGTATGACTCAATGGGTGGCAAAACTCTCCCCCATGAGTTTTAACAGAACTGCATTCTCATAACTTAAAACCAAAACCTCTTATTAAACTGAAAGAGTTTCGTACCAACTCATCCACCTGTTTGTGGGTTTTAACTAATAATTATTGAAGGGCACGATTATGGCTTAAAAAAAAAGGTAAAATATTGTTTTTAAAAAGATTAATTTTATTTAATTAAATTAATAATAACTATAATTTTTAATAAATAATTGATAAAGTAATTAATATTTATTAGTTAATAAATTAATATTTTTAAATATTATTTAATAAAACTAAAAATTATTATTTTTTATGGTTACAACAACCTATTAATTATTATATGCTAGTGAACTCCACCAAGTGGCTGGATGGCCGCGCGCTTCATTGAGGTAGGTGGGTTGTTCATTCGGTCTGAGGATCGAATCCCCAGTTGTTAACATCTAATAATATTAATCTACTAATCATTGCACTTATCAAAAAAAAAAAAAAAAGGGCTAGTATTTTTTATTCAAAGCCAATGTCAGTTGACCTTTCAAAAGGCGGAATTGACTTAGAAAGTAATTTAAAATAGCTGAGAGGAAAAAGGAAAATACAAAAGGAAAAGGATGAGACTAGCCTGAGGTTTTTTGGGAAAATTAAATTTTTTTTAAAACACTTGTTTTAAAATTAAATTTTTGTTGTATAAATTTAAAAATTTATTAGAGAAAAGTTTAAAACTTAGTTTTTAAAATAATTTTTAAATAACTTTTAAAAAAAACTATACATCTAAGTTTTTTCAAAATTTGTCTAAAAGTTACTTTTAGTTTTAAAATTTTTGTCAAACAAAATTTTAAATTTATGAAAAAATTTACTTTTTAAGTACTTTTTTTAGCTTTGTGGAAGGCCCTCATAGTCATTTGCTGTTTAAAATGAAACTTCTTTGGCACAACAAAAGTTGAACCCTAAGAGGGTGATTTAAATAGTTAAGAGTTTGTTATTTCAAGTTGGTGATTTCATATTCGAATCATGAGTCGAGTGAAGAGAGATTTGGAAAAAAAGAAGAGCTATTTTTTTTTGTATAATCGATCATCATTAGATGTATAAGAAAAAAAAAAGCACAACAAAAGTTGATTGACTAGAGTTGTAAATGAGTTAAATTTAGCTCGAGTTTTTATCAAGTTTAAATATAATAAGCTCAAACTCAACTTGTAAGCTCAACTCACGAACTCAAACTCGACTTATAAGTTCAATTGATTACTCAAATTTACTTTAAAAAATAAAATAAAATAAAATAAAATAATAAATATTTAATATATATAATTATTTTTAGGAAAACGATACACTTATCCTTTGAACCAACACTCCACCTTACACATTTGTAGTTTAAAGATTAAAATACAATTTTTGGCTTATTCCTGGCTTGTTCATAGCAAGCCTATTCAATGCAATTCCTGATGTTAAAATTTCTTTAGATTCCATTCATTTTCCTTGTCTTGCCTTTTTTTCTTTGTTCCTTTGTCACTATTTCTCTACTTGTCTTCTCCCACATCCCCTCACGTGAGTTCTTTATCGTGTAGATCTGGGTAGCCCTCCTTATCACACAGCATTAGTACATTGATTTTCAACCTTCTTCCTTCTTTTCCCTCCTCTTCCTTTCTTTTCCTTTTTCTTTCCCTCTCCTCCCCTCTTCTTCCTTCTCTTCCCCCTTCCTTAATCAGTTGAAGGAGAACCCAAATCTAGGTTCTCCAAGAGAACCCATGGGTTTTCAGGGAGAACCTAGATCCGAGTTTTCTTAGAGAACTCGTGGGTTCTTGAACTTGGAGTGAGAAGGAAAAAGAAAAAGGAAGAAGGAAAGAGGAAGAAGATAATGAACTTTTATAAGTTTTTGTTAGAATTTTTACAATTTTGATAATATGTTGTTTTGTTTGGTTGCTAAGAAAATTGGAGGTGAAAAGAAAATTTCTTCGTAAAATATGTTTGGTTCCTAAAATATCTAGAATGACAAGAAAAACTTTCATTGTTGTTAAGAAATTTATAAAAACTGGAGAAGAAGATAAACTAGAGAAAAAGATGAACATAGGAGATAATTCCCAAATCTTTTCTAGATTGTTTGATTTTGTTTAATAATTGCTACAATGAATATGTTTGAAAACAGAGATAAAGGAGTGTTTTATGTTTGGCAACTGGTTCAAGTTGTTTGAGTATAATTTAAAACTATGGGATATTAATTTTATAAGTAATGTGTAACGAAGGGTGTGATGAGTTGAATTTATATATATTAATGTGAAATTTTTGTCTCAATATTGATATTTGGATAAGTTTTATGAGATTTTATTTAATTTTACATAATTTTTGTTTTTTTATGTAGGAAAAAACTTAATTAGAAGAAATCATAATTTTTAGGAGTAAATTACAGAGATAAAAAAGGTTGAGAATTAACTTGAGCAGAATCTAGAAGTTAGAGACCAAGACTATTATTTTACAATTAATGCTTGGAAGGCCAAAAACCCAACACGGTACTGTGTTATGTGCTTAACAAAAGATGTCAACACTTAATTGAACGTATTGACTCCTCATGTGATTTTTATAAATCCATGTCTAATTTATTATTTTGGTGTGGGTCTTACTTCTATTTTAATTAGGATTTCTAAAATCTTATAAATACTCATCTAAATTCAAAACTAGGGAGCTTTTGGAGGCCCGTGGCAGCTCTCTTTTGAGTATTTTTGGAGATCAAGATAAATAATTCATTAACAATAAGAGATTAAGGATTTCAATTTTCTTAATTTGGGTTTTATTCTTCCTTGATACTTTTATATTCAGAATTATAATTTTATATTTTATTATTTTATTAAGAACTAATTTATTTTATTAAGACTACAATGTAGTCTAATCAATTTATTATAAATTTTGTGATTTTATACTTTTAATTAAAATTATTAATATGATGAGTTTATATTATTGAACTTAATATATTGAAAGCCTGATCATTTTTTAATTGATTTAGTGAAAGCCTAATCACCTTTCAATTGATTTAGTGATTTATGCATAAACTTGAGAAAGAATTGCATAAATTAGACCAATAATAATATAAATCATGTGTTAGACTACGAGACTGAGAGATAATTAGCATCATATGTAATAGTGGAGGAAGAGAAAAGAGTTAAGAGCTCCCTTCTTAAGTTAGAGGTTTCCATAAAATTTAATGCTTATTTGTTTGTTTAAAATTACATAGATATATGATTAATTTGACAAGTAGGGAAAGGAATAACTTGAGAAAGCTAATTAATTAATTTAAGGAAATCTACCATCACATGTAATAACATTCAACAAAATAGTTTGGAAGTATATTAATCTAAAATTTATAGTAATTGGTTATGCGAAATCAATACCTTATGCCTCATATCTTGATTAACTTAATTTTAATTAGCATTTTTTTTTGTTATTTTTAATTAAAGTTTCTTCTTTTTCTATTGTTCAAATAAATCTAGATTAATTATTTTTGGTACTTAATTAAACACAATCTTCGTGGATTCGATACTCTTCTCATCATTCTATTATTTGGAATGACTAATACACTTGTTTGAGTAATTTTAGCACATCAGAGTGCTAGTTTGGGGTGTGCGATTATTAGCATCCAAATTGAACTAAATTGAATAGAGTTGACTCAATATTTGAGTTCAAACTTGAATTCAATTTTTATTATAGCTCAAGTCAAGTTTAATTTAAGTTTAAATGGAGTAACTCATAAGTAGTTTAACTCATTTAATGCCCTATGGTTGATGTATCAATCACCATTAGCTAAATGATACGTTAGCAGTTTTTATTTTCTTTTTCACAACAATGTCGGTACTTTTGAGCCAACTTACCTGCAATCCGATTCTCAAGACTATCTCCCTAGTTCAATTATTACTCTCAGTACTATCCTCCTAATTTAATTATTGAAAATAAATTTTTTTTGAGAAATTACTTCTTTTTAACCGCCTTTCCTTCGATCCCTAAGGAGTTAGTTTTTAATTAATGGATAAAGAGACCAGATGCAAGCTGTCTTAAAAGCAAGCTACATCAATAGTTGAGTAGCAGAGCATGGACAAACAAAATCACAACTACCCCACCATCTACAACAGCACAGCCAAAGGGAATTTATAAACTATAAAAACATGATATTCTAATAGGAATTTGGAGTTTATATTTATTAATTTAAAAAATCTAAATTTAATATCAAGATTAGAGGTTAAAACTATTAAAATGTCAAATAACTAAACATGATTCAAATCTTGCACCTCATTTTCCGTTAAAGGTGCAAAAAACTGTCATGCTATTGTTCATAAACTTTACATTATTGCAGGCCAATTAATTAAAACAGAGAAAATATATCAATTAACACTACAAACTTTTCAAAAATCCCATCAACCACTGTGGTTTCTAGCATCACTAGAAGATGTAGGTGCACCCTTAGGCGAAGAAAATGGCAGAGAAGGTGGTAGATGGAACATCAAACTTCCCGACTGTGAACTAGAGGATGTAGATTTATTCAAAAAGCTTGACTCACGGCCATTCCCTTTCACTGCTAATGAGATTGTGCTGGAAGCCACCGGCAATGGCTCCCCGCACTTTGACTTTTGCCCAAGATTATCCTCGGCAGCCTGGGTTGCACCGGCAGTAGTATTACTTCCAGTGCCGATAATTGATGTGAGAGCAGCTGCTAAAGCAGATTGGAAACTTGGGTCTGCTGTGATTGCTTTGGTTGCAGCCTCAATGGCATCTGAACTAAGAGACTGTTGAGGAGGATAAACTTGGTTATTATTTTTTTGCATGAGAGATTGGTATGCGTTGGTTCCAATTTGGCTTTTCAAGTAGGGTTGACTAGTAGTAGTACTACTTCCATAGTTAAGAAGTCCATTGTTCCAAGACAATGTGTTGGATTCTGAAGAAGAAAAGTTGAGACTTATGGAAGGATACCTTGGAGCTGAAGAAAATGGAGAAGAAAACCTATTCAACAGAGAAGATGATGAAGATGGTGGGGAAGTAAGGTCAAGGATGATTGTTGGGTGAGATGGGGTGGTTGAGAATGAAGAGTTGGGTAAGTAGAACTTGTTTGATAATTTTGAGTTCATATTATCAGAGAGGTAATAGTTTAGTCCATGGAGATTGTAGGCAGAGGTTGAGGTTGTTGGATTGGAGCTACCTGGCTGTGAGTTGGACAAAGAGCCAGACAATAGCATGCTGGCGGCTGCTGCAGTTGTGGAGGCCATGGCAGTGGCTGACATTGGAAGTGGGTGGTTGTGTGTTCCTTCATAGGTTGTGATCAAGATTGACATATCCTCTGCACATCTTTGCACCTGAAATTCAGAAAAATATATATTTGATCATCAAATTCTATCAGTAAACACTACAAAAAATTGTTGAAGTAAGTTGTTTCCTTGTGAATGTGAAGGGCTAGAGTTCCATATCAAAAAAATATGAGAGTAATGAGTAATTTAACTATGTAAGACTCATGAAATTAATAAACTATTGTTTTGATTTCAAGATGGTGTGAAAGCATGTGACAAGCCATCAAATTTCTCTTCAACAAGTGGTATATCAGACTAATGATGTATAATAAGCAGGTTAAATATGCCAAGATCAATTTTATAGACTAATTTTTTTATTTCAAGATGGTGTCAAAATATGTAGTGGGTCATCAAATGTCTTCTCGCTAAGCAGATGTCTCCACCAAAAAATAAAATTTTAACATTTTTCACTTTATGATACATCTTATTTGTACCTGCTTTCTCACTGGGCATGAAGGTGCAACAGTGCAACGGTAGTATGCTCGAGGGCAAGGGTTTCCTTTTGCAATCTTCTGTCCATATTTTCTCCATTGACACCCATCATTCATCTGTTTATATCAAACAAATCAATTATTCGATGTCAAAAAACAAATATATTACCAAATGCGTCCAATTTCCACAAATATTTAACCCTAGTAGGTCTAGGAAAACTACTTACTGTAGGAGTATCACATCTTGCTCTAACGCAAACCCTAGTTTTCTTAATAGGATTTTGCTGCAAAACTTCATCATCTCCATTTCTCATTGTCTTAAGAATTTTACTGGGAGGCCAAGTCTCCACGGCTTCTTCCTTTGGATCTTCTGAACTGTTTGTAGGGCTTTGATTTGGCAAAGACACTTCATTTTCCACATCTGACTTGGACACATCAAATTTGCAATCTAGGCCAAGAGTTAATCCTTCTTTCCCTTTCCCTTCGTTAGATGTTTTGTTCTTTTCGTCTTTCTTTGAATCAATTGCAGATCTTCCAAGGGTGAGCGAAATGAGCTCTGGTTCTTCTACTTCTCGACAATGATCATTGTCTCCTTTTTCTGCAGATTTCTTCTCTTCTTGATGAACGATGTTATAGAATTGCATTTGTAGATTCTGGTAATCCCTCGTTATTTGATTTAAGCGGGTCTTTAGTCTTTTATTCTCTTCTCTCACCTCTACCATTGCCGCTTTTGCAGATTCAAGCTGATCATCCTACACCCATTTATAAAATTTACGAGAAAATAAAAAAACCATCCTTTTAAGGCCAAAGCAATTCACAATCCTTAAGTTTTGGTATCATATATATATATATTTATGAAATTAATATATTGGAATGTTTGTGGTTGTGATGAAATTATTTCTTTAGATCTAGTAATAAAAGTACTTAATTAGATCCAGAAGACAAGCGGATCATTAAGATCATCTACAAAACAATATAGTAACATTGAGATTTTCAAGAACTTATTGGATTGATTAAACATTGATTATATTTTCTATATTTATGTTTCACTGTAAAAATGTGCATACAAGCATTTCAAAATACCTGTTCTTTTCGCCTCAAAGAAGATGCTATCGATCCAGGTTCCATTGAGACTCTTTCGGTATCAATACTTCTGATAGGTATCTGTTTAAGCATAAAAGATGGAATCAATAACTACTAAAAGAAAACGGAACAACAGGTTATACAGATATATATGACAAATAATTCACAGATCCTGAAATTTTCCTACTCCTTATGAAATCTTTCTGTCCTAAAGAGCACAGGGAAGAGTTATCAAGCAATCCAGAGGATGTTATAATACTATTTCATCTACAAATATGCGTATAAATGGAGGAAGAGAGGACCAAGACTCTTGGATTTTTTGGTCTTTTTAGAGGAAATCATGCAAGCTCATTAACAATTCATTATGTAGTTTCTAAGACCATAATAAATGGTCAAAAATTGCTACTAATCAAGCTGGGTTTGAATGAGAAGCTCATTTTTAAGATAGCCTAGTCAAGTGGCAAGACTTTTAAATCACTAGGTTGTTTTCTGTCTGGAAAAATGTGCAATTTCTCTTTGTTGACATTTTCCCTGATTTATATATCTTTTTAGAAATATATATATATATATATATATGTGTGTGTGTATGGACTAGATATAAATATAATCCAATCTCCAAAATCAGTCAATTTCTTACAAAAGACAAGAAGCCTGGAACCATCCGAAAGCAAACATATTTCTTTAAATTATAAATTGCCATATTCCTACAAAAATAATTAATTACTTCCTCCGTTCATTTTTAACAAATTTAATTTTAAATAAAAATTTAACATATTATATATATAATAATTAATATTTTTTATCATATAAAAATATTTAATAAGAACTTTATATATAATTTTTTTTTCAATTATTATTCATATAATTATTAAATTTTTATTTAAAATTTATATTTAAAAAAAAATTAAATTAAATTTAGAAAAAATAAACATAGAGAGTACCATATTGATTTAGACTATCCGATGTTTGGGTTTTTCCTTGTATTTTGTTGATTTGCATTACCTGTTCTTTTCGTGGATGTGAAGTTGGCTCCTTCGTACCATCATCATCTTCATCCTCATCTTCATCCTCATCTTCATCATCCGGTTTTTTACTTTCTACCTGAACTAGGATATAAGAAAATATATTAACGGTGGCTAAATTTCACCATCACATTAATTAATAAAACCAAAACTGAAAAAAGATACAAAAATTCATAAGGGATTATAATTGATATTCTTTTATAAAGTTAGTGTTCTTATTTTTTTAGCTAAATTTATAGCTACATATGTATGAAGAAGAATATACAAGATCGATCCTGTGCTAGATTAGAGAGAAAAAAATGAAATAAAAGTTGAAGATCATCATGCTACTTTTATGAAAAAGTTAGTATGACAAATTAAAACCTGCTTCACCATAAATTAAGCAAAGAGCTGTCTCTAGGCGAGCCAAAGGATATCTGATCACCTTAGCAACATCTTCAGAAGCTCTGCTAAAATCGGAGTCTGGATAGGATTTGGAACTGGAGTCGGCAGCTTCCTTTTCTTCCTCCTTCACTAGAGATCTCCTGGAAGCGTCTTCCATTACCTTCTTCTTCATCTTAATTCTTCTCTAAAATTAATTCCCTCTTGAAATGGATATTGAATAGTGCTTACACGATCTCTTCTTTTATAGGGGAAAGCTACCGAATATGTGTTGACTATGGAAAAGTACAAAATTAAACAGATAAACAGTGTCGAGAAAACAGTCCAATTTGCATTAAAAGAAAGGGGAAAATTTTTATTTTAAACCAATTAAACTGAATAATGTAGTAAACAAAAGGAGAAGAATTCAACTTCAACTCCTGTAGATGAGATATATATTACAAGAGCTAGGTTTGGCCCGCAAAGGTCGGACCCCACCCAAAGTCAAAGGCAGCAGCTTCTACCGTTGAAGTTTCGTACATTACAAAAGTCACATGGAGGCACCGCCGGTTCGGCGGTCAAAGTTTTTGCCATCTGGTGACCGGAGTTCTTCCCTGTGGGCCGGTTAGGGTTTTCTTTTGATGGTCAAAGATAAATAGGGTATGTCTTCTCTAAGATTAAATGCCTGGTTTGTCCGTGCATCTTCCCTCTGCGCATTCCGCTCTCACCATGACATGTCACTATTTTCAGCCGTTATTAAACTAGAAAATGTATATCAATTTATATATTTGAAAAAAAAATGAAATTAATCATTAAATAAAATGTAAGAATTGCGGAGAAAAGTTATAAGAAAATATTGTGACTATATCCTTTTCATTCAACCCTTTGACTATCAACAATATATTCACAAGCTAATTTATATGTACCATCAAATTAAAAGTATGTTTGGTGAAATTTATACGTAGTTTAACTTTTTAATACTATTTATATTTTATAAGTTTAAATTTTTTTTAGAACTTATATTTTTTAATTTCTTTTTAACTTTAAAAAGATCTTAAACAGTAAATTTTAAAAAATTTTAAACTTTTATTTTTTATAAATTTTCTTTTTATTTACTTCTTATTTTTTCTAAAAGTAATTTTTAATTTTTTTAATAAAAATTTAAACTTGTAACTCATAAATAGTATTAAAAAAATAAAAACTCCAAAAGAATTCCACCAAACAAGCCCTAATCCCTTTTTGAGTGATAAGCTGCATCGCACATCCACAGTGGGGAAAATTATATTGCATCAAATGTTAGTTCTAAACTAATAATAGTTTGATTGATTTAATATTTATTAATTTAAAATCTTTGATTTAAGGTTAAAATTAAATATTAAAATTTTTGTGATGTCAAACAACTGATCTTTTGATATATATAAAAAATATTAGCTTTAAAACTTAAATATTATACTTATCTACAAAAGAACTAATTAAGTACGTTACTAAAAGCACTAAACTTTGTTGACAATACTTTATATAGATCTTTTTTATGCAACAATTTATTTAAAAGTGTAATTAAATTTATGATTTTTAATTAATTTATATATATTTTTATTACATTTAATTAATATTGTATATTTTTTTTAGATAATATAAAAGACAAAAGAAGTAGGACTACAACACAATAAAGTAAAGTTAAACGGAGGGTTCCTCTAGTGAATTTAACCTGCACCTATTTCCCCCTCAGTTATTTATCTTTCTATGAATGAATACACATGGTCAATTCACATGGTATTATTATAATTAGAACAACCCCCCCTCTCTCTCTCTCTCTCTATATATATAGAGGTTTTTTTCGCATAGACCTATATATTGGTATGAAAAAAAAAAATTAAAAACTGACTTTAACTTTGTCAAGTATCTAATTAAAATATTTCATGTGATATGAATGTTGAAAATAAATTTTATTTTTGTAAATTTTTATATAAATTAATAATAAAAATGTGTAATAAATATATTTTTAAATTGTGCTTTCATAAAACAAATTAAAAAAATTCTTTTTTTTTAGTAAATTTAGTAATATTATAGAAATTAATGAGTTATATATGTTATGCAAAAATATTATAATTACAATGCCGCATGATAGTATAAGCTTAAAACTTGATTTTCTTTATATAATTATCTTTTCATTTAAAGATTTATTGGTGATATATATCTATTAATTTAATATTACATTAAAATTTATTTAATATTACATTAAAATTTATTTAATATTACATTAAATTTATTTTAATATTATATTATTATTATTATTTTTGATCAGGTAAATGGTTAGAAAGTTAGTAGAGTGAGTTTGTTAGCAGCTGGAATTTTTTCAGGAAAG
>BPVZ01000040.1:911689-929506 GCA_020521535.1 Rubroshorea leprosula
AATTTTATTTAATATTATATTATTATTATTATTTTTGATCAGGTAAATGGTTAGGAAGTTACTAGAGTGAGTTTGTTAGCAGCTGGAATTTTTTCAGGAAAGTGAACGTTCCACCCCTCATTTGAGGCGCGCGACCATTAGGTCGCAAGTTGGTGGAGTTCATGGCGGTGGCAGAGCTCAAAGCCCTGATCTCCGTCTCACCCAAGTTTTAAAGCTTGGGGGCCAACCAATTGGGCTACAGGCCTGGTTGGCTTATTTAATATTATATAAGAGTGTAAATTTATAATTATAATATTATAAATATAATATTGCTGTATATCCTGTATACTCTCTCTCCTGGTATTAATAAATGCAGCTAACTTTTTTTGTCCAGCAAAATACAGCTAATTGAAGACAATTTATTTCACTGTTAAAAATAATACGGCTAATTAATTACCCACCATGTTTTAAGAAACCTTAATTAGCTATCAATCACCGTAGTAATATCGGCCAACCACGGATGCCCATTGACATCTATTTTCAAAAAATGTTTTTTTTTTTTAATTTTATGCCCGTGTAATAAATATATTTTTGATATATAATTAATTTATATAAAAATAATAAAAATTAATTTAAATTTAATTAATTATTTAATTAAAATTATTTTACGTGATAATAATATTACAATAATGATAATTTTTATTAATTTTTTATAAATTAATTATAAAAAATATATTTATTATATTTTTAAAATACAAATTAAATAAAACCTTTAAAAAAAAATCCATTGACTTAACTCTCTAGGTTTAAAAACCGTTTCTAACCTAAATTAATTCCTTTAGGTGATGCATTTCACGTGCCGTGGCCCAATGGTTACTTACTGACCCAAAGGGCAGCTCGTGATTTGCACTCTCATATCTCGGGTTTAATACTCCCCACTAACACCTCTAACATATTAACCTCTAATTATTACCCTTATAAAAAAAAAATTTCCCTTTAGGTGTTGGTACTTTTACAACCATTAATTCCTACTATTATTTTTTCAGCTCAGTACTTCTTTTTACCCTGCTCTGGTTATAATTATTATTAAATTTATTACGGGTATTAAAATTGTTAAATTTTTATTTTAATTTAATTTCTAAAAATAATTAATAATTAATAAAAAAATTTACATGTAATATATTAAAATTAATTTTTAAATATTATAATTAATTATTTAAAAAAACTAAAAACTAATAAAATTATAGTTAAAATTAATAATTTTAATAAAATTTTTTCGTGACAATAACCTCAGCCTCTTGTGAGGGGTGAGGTTAGAGTAATGATCTACGGGACGATTTTGAGGAGCGAAACGGAGGACGACAAGTGAAGCAGCCCCAACAGCAATTACCAATTTAACTCTACTTCCACTTGTCGTCTCGCAAAATCGTCCCTCAAAATTGTCCCACAAATCATTACTCGTGAGGTTATGGCCACACTGATTTTGTAAGCCTCATAAGTTTTGTTATCCTTTTTTCGTTCAGTAGTCTTGATTTGAGTTTTAAAATTTTTAAATATAAATTTTAAATAAAAATTTAATATATTATATAAATAATAATTAAAAAAATTTAATTAAATAAAAATACTTAATAAAAATTTTATATAGAAAAAAAACTTTTCAATTATTGTTTATATAAATTATTAAATTTTCATCTAAAATATATATTAAAAAATAAAAAAATAAACTATAACTACTAAAAATAAACAAAAGGGGTAATGTTGTCTTCAACAACATTGAAAACTGATAGAAACAGCTAATAACTATAATTATAATAAATTAATAAAATCAGATAAACTAAATGCATATTATTTAACCTTAACAAAATTTAGTGTGGCAATAACCATGCACTCTAGTGAGTAAGTTCAAGTTTTGGGGTAGTTATTTCCCTTACTTTGAGGAAAATGATTAATACATTTTTAATTTAATACATTCACTAATATTTACTGGTTTAGTCACATTAAATTTTACATATTAAAGTTTTTTGGTTTTTAATTTAAATTTAAAAATAATAATTTTTTAATAAATATATTATTAAGTGTACCAAACCAAAATATATAACAATCATTTTCCTACTCAAAATAACAATGTCATTTGCCTCTTTCAAAACAATATATAATAACAATTCCCAGCTAGTACTTATATTTGTATCGTAGCTATATGAATTATTTCTAATTTCGAGCCATCTGCAGTGAGGAATTTAAAAATTGGATAAAATTAAAATTAGCCTTGAGTCCTTGACCTTCCCACCATATCTACGTTAGCTAGAAAATTTAAGTTTTAATTGTTAGTAGTGATAATTACTAATTAATTTTTTTATATCATTCATAGTTACCTTTTTATTTTACGTGATTAGAGATATTTTAGTAAACCCAATAACTTTAAAAATATTACTACCTGACCTTCTTAACCAATACTATAAGTCATATTGTAAGTGTACCATCAATCGACGAGTTGAGTTTCAACTCCTCCTGCTTCAAAGTTGTAATTAATTCAAAAAAAAAAAAAAACTTTAAAAATGTTAATTTGAAATTCAAGATCAATTGTTATTGAAAAAACAAATTTATTAATTTATGAATAATTATTGATAAATCCTTTGATTTAATACATTTTATAAGATAATTATTAAAAAATTATTATTTTTAAATTTAAATTAAAAATTAAAAACTATAAATTTTAATAAATAAACTGATAAGTATTATAGGATATATATTAAACTAAAAAGTATACTAATTATTTTCATTAATTTATACCCTACTTAATCATAAGTAATTGTTAACTATGAGGGTACTTAAAAGTGAAACAAAATCGTACTTGTTCGATTCTTTTATCTCGTTATCTTTAAAGCCTTTTATAATTTACTGGTTGCATCATGTAACAAATTAAATTAAACGAAAATATCTAATGACTAAAACAACTTGGTATGAGTAAGTCCTAATAATTAATTAATATAATATTAACTAATAAAATGGTAATAGGTTACTACTCTGACCAATTAGGAAGGCGCATTCATCATGCCACTTGCAGCATTTTATAATGGAGGCTAGCTATCACATCTTGAATACTGATAATTTCAAAAATTGACTTCATTTTGAGGCTACTCCAATCCAAATTCCGAAATTCCAAAATCCCAAAATCCAGATGCAATGGATTGATCTCCTCTCACTTTCTTTGGATATATTATATTAATTCCATAGTTAACCTCGTATATGAAACCCTATCGTACGTAAAATTTGACTTAGAAGTTAGAAAATTTCTTTTAGGCAAGATATGTAGGTATTTAAAGCAAGCAAATATGAATATGAAACATCCCAACTTCAATATTCATTTAACTACATATATAGTAAATGAAATCAAAACCTATTGGGGACATAAAGAAAAATAAGGCAAATAGTTATATATATATATATATATGTTAGGTGATAAGGTATATAATAAGATATAATGCTCTTCTTTTCAAATTTCTCTCCATTTATCTTGAGATTCAAATTTAACATTTCAAACATTAAATTTCAAGTTCTCAATTGTTGAAATATTTTAAGGAATAAATTAACCCAATTAATTAAAACAGGGTTGATATATAGTATGGGGGGTCATCATATGGTGGAAAATTAAGATTTCTCCACTTTTTCAGTATGTCGCCTCTTATGTATCCCTTGGTTCCATTAATGTGAGTTGATATATATATTTATGAAAAATGATTTAAGGGATAATTTTTTTATATTATTTTTTTATACAACTTTATGTATTATTTAAGTAATTAATTATTTTATTAATTTGTGACTTGTAATATTAAGTGTATTTATTCATTTAATGATATATAGAAGTTATATAAAAAAATTATACAAAAAAATTATTCCTATATCATCAACCTATATTTATTAACTTTTTAAGGATATTTTATATATATATATAACATGGGGATTTTTGGATATATAGATCTCATTACTCTCTTACGAATATTCCTATAAATTGTGCTGTTTAAAGGACCAACTATCAAGACCTGTTTTTGCTGAAGCTATATACAGCAAGGTTTGTGACTTTAATTTCAATATGTTAGTCTATACATGTGATTAACTATAACTTAATATGGTTAATCGAGTTCATTAATTGGTAGTCTAGTTCAAATTACTTAACATTATTTTAAAATTTTTTTAGTGAAAATTAACTTTATTTTACAATAATAATTCATTGATGAGGTTTATTAACAACAAGTGATCATAACAACCATATAAGATCAAATAAATAGATGTATGCACCCTAATTCACAAGTCTTAATATTGAGGCAACTAGTCAGTATAAAACCTAGGCACATCATGTTATATTATCAGCTATTTTTTAAAAATGAAATGCTGACAACAAATCATTTTTTTATTATCTTAATTAATAGTTTAAACGTTGTGAGTTTTTTTATTTATTCATTATTTCAATTCAAAGCTTTGACATCATGGAGCCTTGCATAATTGGTTGCAGCCACACAAATATCCTATCACATCTACAAAGACAGATCAGATTAATACAAGATGAAGGGAAAAAATTGAAAGACGAAGGAGTCAGCTTGGGGGAAGGGGGACCAAAAAATTTTATAACACAAAATTATTCATAGGTTGTTGGGATTAACTTTTTCAAAAAATTGATAGTTAATAATTGATATTGATAATTAATAATTATCAATATTTATAATTTATAATATTTAATTCATTTAATTAAAATTAACTGTTGATATTAAAAAACAATTGATAATTGTTTTCAAAAAAATCAAAATAAACACCCCTTCATATTTCACAATTTTGCTTTCTTAGTAAACCCTACCTTGAAAGAGAATTTTCAACGTTTTTGTCAAATTCAAACTGATGCTATGCAACTTGACAGAAAAAACACAGCCAGCGTTGACGTCTCCATTTTTTTTTATTTTCATTTTTATTTTTTAATTAAGATATCATAGTTATCTGGTCTTTCACTTGACTAATTCAAAGAGTTTAGAGAAATAAATAAATAAATAAATTTTAGTTCCTTTTCTTTTATAGAAGAATACCCTCGTCCTTTTACCAAAAACATATTCATTCTTTTCCTTCTTTTTTTTTTTTTTTTAAATGCAAAGTGATACATCACTAACTTCAGTATATAAGGGGGTACTCCACCCTCCCATATCCGATGAAGGCTACATTACAACCTAATACAAAACTTCCAGCAAAGCAAAAACTCCCATAAACTACAGGAATACAACCACGTCAAAGTTTAGTCCTTCCCCTATCTTGCAAAGCCTGTCTTAGCTGTAAGCACCAGTCCATAAACGAATTATATAATCGAAAGTCCTCCTCCTTCTGCACCACAAGTAAGGTCTAGACTGCACAAGGTCAAATAGCCTATCCTCGTTAATTCCCTGGTTTTGAAACACAATATCGATTCTACAAAACTTGGTCGACCATTCTACTGCAAACCAAACTCACGCCAACAGTCCTTAATTAATTTTGAGCCCCCGGCCCAAAAGCGTTTTATTACTTGAATATGAGAGGTATTCAAACTCTTATACATTCAATTAAAGTCAAAGAGAGGGGTTTTTCAATTCTTAGCAGCTGCCCCTCGTCAATTCATAAAGGAAAATAATTGATATATTATTTTATTAGACACATTTTTTTTAATACTCATTCAATTTAGTTAATAAAATATAATCTAAATATAATTTATTCAATAAATTTATACATTATGTATGCATGATTGCATATTTATAAATTCATCAGTATTTAATTTTAAACTAAAAAACAATAATTTTTAATAAATATATTATATATATAGTGTATTAAATTAAAAAATATACTAATTATTGTGTTCTAAAAAAACAACCATCAACAGCTTATGATGTGATATTACAGCAGCCATTTTGAAAATCCCTTTAAATCTGCATACATACATGTATGTGTATATGATCGTGCTTATTTCTACTATTGCTTACGGAGATAGCACGGATGGTCCATAATTCCATATTTAATAAAAGCTGAATAAGTAATAAACAAATTTTACATGAGCTTGCACGACATAATACCTTAATTGACGGTGTTTGTAATTAATTAGGTCAAAGCTTCTGTACTTTACCCTTGCTTACAAAGTTTATAAAGAATTACTTAATTATAGAATTCTATATACAGATATTTTAAGAAAAAATGCATAGATTATTCTCAATTGATGAGTAGAGTTTAGTGTTTAGACCAATGAAGCAAGTTCTATGTTACACCATCAAACGAAGTGGAAAAGTCAGAGCAAATAATCTACGGAATAATGAGCATGGCTTGTAGAAATGAGAAGATCTTTAATGGATTATATATATATATATATATATAAATACTATCTATCAATATCTTACCTTCTAAAAATTAGGAGAAAAATCATTTTAAAACTACATCATTTCAATAAATTTTTATTGAAAAATATTAAATTACCTTATTTTTAAAGTATGCATCAAGGTGATTTTTGTTCTTTTCCCTTTTGTCCTTTTTCCTCCTAATTTTTTAAAGGTAAAACGGACAAACACTAACCCGTATATATATTTAATAGTTAAGATGTTTCTAAATTAATTTTTATATATTTTAAGATAATTTTTTTATGATTTTAAATGTATTTTTCTCACATTAACTTGGTATATTTAAATAAATCAATTTTTTTAGTGTTGACTTTAAAATTTAAATGTTAAACTTGATTTTACAAAATAATATTTTCTTACTAATAAAATTAATCTTTAAAGTTACCGAGACAATTTAATGTATCATTAAACCGCTCACATGGTACAAGCAGTTGTGTCGAAGACAATTTCCTTTAAAATGGATAGATATCTGAAAAATTCTCACCATAACCGAAACGTTGGAGAGACTTTTGTTGAATTGTACATTGTACCGTATAGTTCTATGTTTTATTTATTTCTCTATTCAACTAGGTCAACTTATTCGGTCTGGGTTTTGATTTAATTATATTTATTATATACAGCTGGTAAAGAAAATTATAATTTAGATGTTTATACTGCTAATTGAGGAACAGGCATGTAACATTTGTGTTCAGATATTGTTAAGGTCAAAAGGCCTTATTTGCATCTCATACATATTATTATTTGCCATTGATGTAAAAAACTAATTACAAATTAATCTTTTTTTATGAAAATATATATTATAAGATTTCATGATTAGTCAAAGTCTCTCTTTTTTTTTTTAAAAAAAAAAAAGGAAGAAAAATTAGGCAACAATCATTTCTTGTATCTTTATCCATTTTACATTTTACATTACTTAAATTTAAAATCTTTTATTTCATAGAAAGACAAAGAGACAGTTTAGTATAATAATTTAAAACTAATGATTAATAGTTTTATCTAATTTAACAATTAATAATTGTTATTATTAATAATTCAAAATTTTTTGTTCATTAAAGTAAATGAAATAGTTAACTATTAATTTTAAACTGCTATATCAAATAGTTCAAAATTATTAAATATTACTACTAAATTACTTAATTAGAATATATTTGATTTGAAAAAAACAAAATTACAAAACATTTTCATCTAATCAAATTAAAATGAATTTTCTCTACCTCAATTTCCCTTAAACAAAACATACTCCTTAGGTTGTTAGCTCATTGATCAAAGTTATGAATAGCTAACCATAACAATAAAATATATTAGATCACGTGACTTATCCAATATGAAGAAAAAGTAGATAAAGAAAGAACATAAAACTTACTTATGAGTAAACTAATATTTGCATTGTCACCCTTTCAAACCAATTCTACCAAGCTAAGTGTTAACAACCTTTTAGGCTTAGAGAAGACCTTAAAACAACACCTTAAGGAACCACCAAAACCAACTCACCTTTCTAGAGATGTCGTGCTAAAGGGGATATAAGGGAAAGGAACAAGCAAGAGAGAAAGCCCTTGGAGATGAACTGCTCCTTAAATTAGAATACTTGATTTTTTTAATTTTGAATTAATGTGGTCGATAGATGTAATTGAATTTGAATGAATCAGCCATTTTTTTTCTTCTGAAGACTTCCGTCAGATGTTCTAGTTTGTACGAATTTAGAATAGAAAATTAATAATGTGTGATGCAAACTCTGAAATTTCGAAATCATGGAAATAAATCATTTGTACCTAGTCAATAGTATTATATTTACAAGATAGATGTGTTACCAAAACCTAAATTCCCAATTGTCTTTTTCACTGTATAGATCAAATGTGTGGTGGGTAAAATAAAATAATGATTTTAATAAGTTGCCAGTCATTTGTCTATTCTAAATAACAAAAAAAATAAAAAGTTGTAATCATATAAATTTTAGTTTTAGATTTTAATTGTTTTTCCGTGTGGTATGGTGGCTGTATATATATACATATATTAATCTTTTTACTATTATATAAATATATAAAATATTAATTAAAATTGATTAATTATAATCAATTTAGATTTTTAAATAAAGTATTATATGAAAAAATCTTAAATATCAACACTCTAAAATGAAGTTTTATTGCTAAATTTGTTAGTAAAATGGGTGAGGATGAGTCCGAGAACTAGATGCAACAACGAAAAGTTAAAATTTAGGGCCAAGCACCCAAAGAGTTAATTTATTTCAATGAATTAGGCTGCTGTGGAGTACATTCTTAAAACTCTTAGACAATAATTAGTTTTAAAATATGTAAAAGATGCCTGAACACCCTTACCATCCAAACCAAAATAAAAACAAAAATTCACTCGGAATGTCTTTTATTTTCAGATAAAAAAATATTACACAGTTCAAATTACATAGTTTAAAACATTAAATAAGTAGTAAACCCTTGATATTAAAAATTATTTATATTTAATAATTCATATTTTACAATTTAGTATTCAAACTTCAAACTATAAATCTGGAAACTCCTATTTTTCATAAAAATGGAAAGGCATTCCTTTGGTTCAATACAACAAGGCCTATTAAATTGGACTGAACTACTGGGCCTTGCTGCATGCGATGAACAGAAGCCCTGGCCCTAGCAGTCTGTGTATGCTGCACTTTTTCTATCTAGCCTCCATATTCATTGATTTCATTCTATTAGCATGCCTTTTTGGTACAATGCCAAATTAATTTTCCTAAATTGCTTCTCCATCTCTAACCTACACTTTTATCTTACTTGACATCTACCAGGCTGCACTTCGATCATTCCGACTTTCAAATGCCATCTGAAGTAAATGGGCTGGCAACAATTCCACGCAGTTGAGAAAGTTTCTAATGACCTTGTGATTAAAAATCATCCAACGTTGTCCACCACTAGTTTCTTAGCCTTCTATCCAGATTGCTTCCAATTAAACCAAATACCAAGAAAGTTGTGTCTAGCAAGAGAATTTAATATAAGATAAATTAGAAATCCAACCTATTTTATGTGTAGAATAAGATATTTAATTAACAAAAAAGTGATATTTTACTTAACTATTGTTGGATTGTAACTCACTTTTCTATCAATGGCTAATTATTTTGTATTTTGTACTTGTTCACGCAAGTAAGACACAAACATGTATTAAGTTTACCATAAGAAATATAATTAAATTACTTATGTTGTCGAATTTAGGGATTTATTTAATTTAATAAAAGATGAGTAGTTAAATGCAAAATTTATGATAACTTTAGGGGTGTAATGTAGGGTTTTGCCTAGCAATTACTAAACTTCTCTTTAAAAGGTGGGTTAAAGCCAACTATAGTTCCTCTGCTTTCAATTTCAATTTCCATTCATTATCCTCTCCATACTTTGAAATCACTCAGAGGTCCCCCTCTACTCTTCCAAAACATACTACTATCCACCTTCTACTTTAAGTTCTCATACTACTTACTTCCCTCACCTAACACCTAGTTAACACCATTACTAACGGTCATCTAACAAATTTTTTCACTATTAAACCTCAACCCATTCATTAATTTTTTTTTGTTGAATTTTAATTAGTGGTCCCCACTAATTCCATGTTAGCAACCCAAATCTGCCTAGCTTACCCTTTAACCTTTGTCAAAATCCCTAAATCCCTAAATCAAGTCCACCAATTTGAGATTCCATACAACCTATCTAAATTTCTCAATTAAATTTCTTAGTAATAAATCTGAAGTGGACTCTAGTGTTTGAATCATTGTCGTTATCGAACAATTTTAGATGAGTGCAACGCTGTTGATGAGCTAATTCCACTCTAACAAGATTACAAATTACTTCAACTAATATAATGATAAAAATAAGTTTTGTTTTACAAGATGGTAGACTAATTAAGTACCAAAATTAAGTAATTTTAATTTTATTTAAACAATTGAAATTAAATGATTCGAATGAACTAATTAACTAAACTAATTAAAGAAACTAAATTGGCTTTAAATTACACCAAGAGTTTAAATTCTAAAGCATCCAAATTCACTATAGTTAACAAACATAGAATTTAGATTAATATATTTTCAAGATCTTTATTATTCATACGACATTGAGATTTCCTATTTTATTCAATATACTTTATTAAATCATATCAAATATATCTTCACCTATTAATCCACTATATCCTTATGTGAATTTAAATAGATAAAAATGCATTATATTTTATGAAATTTCTTAGTTTACGTAAAAAATCAAGTTCATTTATCACTAGTATTGCACGAATTATTGTTCCATTTCTAGTTTTCGTTCAATTCATAATATATACTACTAGAAGCTAGTCTCAATTATGCTCTGCAAATTAGTTTTAACGGTGGACAATCATTAAAAAGCATTAAGAACAGTAATATATATTTTACATGAAATAATAAGATTTAAAAGTATAAAAATCATGAAATTTTATATTAAATTGATCAGGTTACCTCACAGCCTTAGATAGCTAAATTATTTCATAATTAAAGAAAAGAAATTAAATATTTTATGATTAATATAAGAGTATTTGACATTATAAAACAAAATTCAAGGATAAGTAAAACTAGTTTGATGATATAAAAATTTCAAGTTTGATCTTCTTTTGATATTGTGTTCCTCTTAGCCATCTCTCTCTTGGTCTCCCCCAAAATGCTCCCAAGTCTATTTTTGAATGAACATTTATAGAATTTAAGAAATTTTATTAGAAAGAAGTAGGACCAATGACAAAAGTGAAAATTCTTAAAGTTAAAAAGGCATTTAGTGTTGTTACTAAAATATAAGTGTTGGCACTTATGTTTATTTTATGCAGAATTTGCCCTTTAAAGACATAATGTATAGCATTGATACCACAAATTAGGTGTCAACACCAAACCCATAGGACTAAGGTGGGTTATTGATATAGAATTAGTGGGGTTCACTAATTAAAATTCAACAAAAAAAGAAATTAATAGACGGGCTAAGGTTTAATGGTGAAAAATTTTGTTAGATGACAGTTAGTAATGGTGTTAGTTGGATGTTAGGCAAGGGAGGTAAATAGTATGAAAACTTAAAGTAGAGAAACGATAGTAATATGTTTTGAAAGAATAGAGGGAGGCCTTTGAATAATATCAAAGTATGGGGAGAAAAATGAATGAAAATTGAAAGTTGAAGGACTATAGTTGGCTTTAACCCTTAAAAGGAAGATAATTGCGTATGGGATTCGCAACTGCTGAGCTGGCACTGTCGTGGAAGGAAAATGCAACACGAATCATTCTTTCGTATAAATAAAAAATTATGGAAAAAGATTCTCCTGTAACAGGCGGACATGACATGACTGCCAAGTTCTCGCCTTGGGGCCCCGATGGTGGGTTGTCCTACATCGGTTTTGGTTTTCACCTGGGGCCCCGATGGTGGGTTGTCCCACATTGGTTTTGGTTTTGGTTTTCACCTGGGGCCCCGATAGTGGGTTCCTTGTTGTCACGCATTGGTTTTGGTTTTCAGTGTATGAATTTGTTTAAATTTATAGCATTTTACACAACTTTACATTGACCCGTTCTAAAATTATAGCGTCTCCCGTCTCTTTTAAAGAAAAAAAAAATGTTTTCCCAGTAACGTGGAATGATAATGAAATATTCGCCTTTTTTTTATAAGCAAATACAGCTCTAAATCTAAGAGCCTGTTGGATGCAACATGTGAGAAAAGATTTTTTTTTGCTTTGAAAGTACAAATTGCAAAACTTGTGAGAAAAGATATTTTTTTTTGCTTTGAAAGTACAAATTGCATCTAACGTTACATAGTGCTCAGCAAAATCGTCCGACGAGCGTAACTGAATTTCCGCTTCTCATCTCCACAGTTCCGTCGGTTGCCATGAATAGATTTCTCTCCCGCAGCCAATTGAGAACGCGCGCCACTCAAAATGCTGCAGCTTGGTTTAGTCCTTTCAGTATCTCGAGGTCTGTTGCGGTGCTTTAATGGCGATTATCCATAAAACGCGCCTATTCTCGATTCGTAGTTTTGTCTTGTTGATCTTGAGAAAATTTGGCTGGAAAAATTGCCGATTATCATTACAATTGTTGATTTTTTGTTTCCCATATACAGGTCTGTCCATTCTTTACCTTTTGCGACTGTCGATGCAGAAGAGATATCGGGTTCACAACCTGCTGAAGTGCTCAATTTCGGTATGTACTCCCATACCCCCAGTTTTTGTTGTTCGTTGGGAAAAAAATGATCATCTGATCTTGCTGCCTTAGCTGGAAAATCATGGTTCAAAATTCATATCTGGAAAACAAAAGAATTTTTGTAGTCGGATTCCAGTAAGTTGAAGTTGTTTTGGTCATTTGCCTTTTTCATCATTCATGATTGAAATCTGGGGAGTGATGCCTGAAACTTTGATTGTGTAGACTGGGATTACTTGTAGGATTGTAGCAATTCACTGCAAATTAAACTAAACCTAGAATTTCAGTACCCCTGCAATGATTAACGTTTATTGCAGTGCTTAATTTGGTGGGGAACTATTTTCTATCATGTCACATGAACACATGAATAAGCAATTATCTGAACATGGTACTTCTCTATTTTCAGTGCAAGGTAAATGGAAGGGAGCTTCAACATGGAACACCCTTGTGGATCCTTTGAATGGAGAACCATTCATTAAAGTTGCAGAAGTAGATGAAATTGAAATTCAGGTATGGCCTTTTGGAAAAAGTGTGGGAGATTGTATTGATTTCATTTTTCAAACCACTATTCGCTTTTTGAAAATATGAGTGTGCAACAGCTTGCCTAGTTCTTTCAAATAATTACATGGCCACTTCCATATCTATGCAGAATCGTTTTATTCATGTTTTTAAATGCATTCTTCAATGTTTTATGAGTTGCCCTCAAACTGATCAAATGATTGGTGCAGCCTTTTGTGGAGAGCTTGTCAAAGTGCCCCAAACATGGTTTACACAATCCATTCAAAGCACCAGAGAGGTTTAACTCTTGCTCCATATCACTGCTTCCTGATTTATTATTCTGGTTTTATTTTTTCGCTACTAGATAGTCAAAGTCAATGTAGAGAAAAGTTGTTGATTCTATTGTTGGATGTTCTCTTGTATTTTTCTACAGGTATCTTTTATATGGAGATATTTCTGCAAAGGCAGCACACATGCTTTCCCTGCCAAAGGTAACTTAATCTAAGTAAAAGAGTGATAAATTTCCATCTTTATTGATTCTTGAATTAAAGAGAACATTGCCTCCTCCAATATTGCTTATCTGTAAATGTAACTCACTATAAGCTCTTTTCTTATATGGCTTTCAGGTATCTGATTTCTTCAGTCGGTTAATACAAAGGGTTGCTCCAAAGAGTTATCAGCAGGCCTTTGGTGAAGTTTATGTTACACAGAAGTTTCTAGAGAATTTCTCTGGTGACCAGGTATGTCAGATCAACCTAGTTGGTCCTTTTTGGTTCCACTAGAAAAGTTGCTTATCAATACAGAGAAGAAGAGTTTTTCTTGTTCTTTTTATGGGTTTGTGGCTCCCGGGGGAAGGAGAGCAGGGGAACCTGTAGAGATGGCAATGTATTATAGTCTAACATTCCACCAAAATGTGTGTGTGTGTTTTATTTTTATCTTTATTTTTTTGTTGTTGTTTTTCACTGTGTTGCTTCTTCTGTGTTGACAGAAAAGAACACCTTATCTACATAATTTTATTCTACATTTTGTGGTAGGTTCGTTTCCTGGCAAGGTCTTTTGGGGTACCTGGAAATCATATTGGACAGCAAAGCCATGGTTTCCGTTGGCCTTATGGTCCTGTAAGGCATTCTCTTTGTACTTACTAATTGACATTAATTTTTGATATTTTAGACCTTTGTTTGTCAATAATTCTCTTCTACTGGAAGAATGTGATTTTTGTGAGAATGTAAGGCATTCTCTGCTTCTACTGAAAGATGAGGGTAAAGGTGAGAAGTAACTGCATTCAAAGAAATTCCACCAAGTATACTTTTTTTTTTTTTTAGATAATGATTTAATAATAATGCATGTCATTACTAATTAGACAAAAAAATGTGCTTGAGAGTAGGGCTTTTCGTGTATTTTTATTTTAAGCATTTACCAAAATATATTTTGAAATAAGAAAAAATGTGCTTCTATAGAAGTAAATTGCTAATTCTTATTTTGGTTTAACAAATACTCTTATCTTGTTGTCAAGATGCTCACCACAGTAGAAGTAAAAATAATATATCATAAACCCTTAAGAAAAGAGAAAACAATCAGTCTCTAGAGCTACCTTCTAAGTGATGCTGTTGCTGCATATCAAACAAGGCATACTTTATTTCTCATGTAGGTAGTGTATACTGAGTCTCACACCAAAGCATCTTTCAAAATGGATTTCTGATCCTTATATATCATATCTCTAGTAAAGAATCTGGACTGTTTTGAACTTGATCTTTGGTATTACAGTAAATTGACTTTTAAGGCATATATTTTTATATAGTTTCAAAAAATGTGCAGGTTGCAATTATTACTCCCTTCAACTTTCCACTAGAGATTCCTGTACTTCAGTTGATGGGAGCACTCTATATGGGCAACAAGCCCATTCTTAAAGTTGACAGCAAGGTTAGCATTGTCATGGAGCAAATGATGAGATTACTTCATTATTGTGGGTTACCAGTTGACGATGTTGACTTCATAAATTCGGATGGGAAGACAATGAACAAACTGTTGATGGAGGTTTGTTCTTTGGATTTGAATTGTATTCCTTTTAATAGCCATAGTGATCATAACCAGGCATGTTTCACGGAAGTTTTTGCTGCTTCAATAATTCCACGAGTAAACTTTGGTTACTTCTAACTATATTTCATTGATTATATTTCAGTAACCACCCCATTCTTTCAGTTTCGGTTAAGTTTGTGTAATGTTTTTACTCATCTCAACTTGTAGTTGCATTTAGATTTAAATTTCAGTGGGAATAATGTTGTTGGATTTTCCTTATTACAGGCAAATCCACGAATGACCCTCTTTACAGGTAGCTCAAGAGTAGCAGAGAAATTAGTTGGCGACTTGAAGGGTCGGATAAAACTGGAAGATGCTGGATTTGACTGGAAAATTCTAGGACCTGATGTTCAAGAGGTTTCTCATGAATTATCTTTTAAATCGCATCACTGGATTTATCTTTAGAAATGTAGGCGTATGCTGAAGTATTTCTATTTGGGCTTCTAAGTCACAGGTAGATTATGTTGCATGGGTCTGTGATCAGGATGCTTATGCATGCAGTGGACAGAAGTGCTCAGCTCAATCAATATTATTCATGCATGAGGTTAGCATTTTCCATCTATGATTTTGCATATTGCTACTAAATATGTCTGATCATGACCAAGAGAATACAAATGTCTCAGTCTACTCTTGCTGCTCAAAATTGTTTCATCATTATTTCTCAATTTTTGAAGTTGTTTATTTTTTTTATTCTTAATTATCTTTTGTTTATTATAGAATTGGTCCTCAAGTTCACTCATATCCAAGTTGAAAGATCTTGCTCAGAGACGGAAGTTAGAAGATTTAACCATTGGTCCTGTCCTTACCGTAAGTATGCTTCTTTATTATTCTATTTTATTATATTTGTTTGAGGGTCCATATGCTTCCAAAATTCTTTCAGGGGTTTATATACTACTGACCTTTGAATTTAGGGGCTAATTTGCCCTTTCTGCCATTCTTACTTTTTAACAAAAATTAGCTAATAGCTAATTTAACAACTTTGAACTGACCTATCTGCATCATTAAAGATGCCTAACTCATCAACATGAAGAGAAAAGGGAAATCCAATAGCCCCAAAAGGTTAAAGATCCTGAAACTGCTATGAGAATAGATAAATTTTCATACTTTGAATTACAAATATTCTTCCTAAATGAGTAACCTTGGCATATTTCCCTATATTTTTACTTCACAATGCTTATGCTTCATAAGTAAATGTATCTCGTAGACTGCTCCCTTCAGATCATTATTCTTAATTTAAAATGGTCAAAGTCCCAATGTAATACTCTTTCCATTTATCTTTTGACAGTTTACAACTGAAGCAATGTTAGAACACAAAAACAAATTGCTTAAGATTCCAGGATCTAAGTTGCTCTTTGGAGGTGAACCTCTAAAGAACCATTCAATTCCATCTGTATATGGTGCTTTGAAGCCAACAGCCATATATGTTCCTCTTGAAGAAATTCTAAAGGAGGGAAATTATGAGCTTGTAACTAGGGAAATTTTTGGACCATTCCAGGTAAAAAAAAAAAAAAAATTGTGGATCATTGGGTTCTACCTAATTAACATTTTGTTGAGTGAAGAAGTTTATTGTCATTGATTACTGTTGCTTGTAGATTGTAACCGAATATAAAAAAGATCAGCTTCCCCTGGTGTTGGATGCTTTGGAACGGATGCATGCGCATCTAACGGCTGCAGTGGTCTCAAATGATCCTATCTTTTTGCAGGCAAGATTTAATACCCTTTCCGTGCCTAATAATTGAGCTACCATTGATATGATAAACAGTTTAAGAGGTTATACATGATTATTTAGACTCCACACATTTTTTATCAAACTTGGAATCTGCAGAATGTCATTGGAAATACGGTGAATGGAACGACTTATGCTGGACTGAGAGCAAGAACTACTGGAGCGCCACAAAATCATTGGTATGCTGTATATATTTATATATTTTTGGGAATAATATTTAATCGTTTCAGTCTCTAAAATGCAACGTTTGGAATAGGTTTGGACCAGCTGGAGATCCTAGAGGTGCAGGAATTGGGACGCCAGAAGCAATAAAGCTTGTTTGGTCATGCCATAGAGAAATCATTTACGACTTTGGTCCCTTGCCAAAAAAGTGGGAAATTCCGCCATCAACTTGAGCAGTTTTGAGTTTGACTGACCATTTCCAGAAGCTATGTACATTGGCTCAAAAAAAAAAAAAAAGGAATGTGCAACAAATGAAATCAAGGAAAATTTTACATCAACTCAAATAAAATACAATGTGCAACAAATAAAATCAAGGAAAATTTTGTTTGAACTTTTATCTACCTTTTCTAGTTATTTAAGAATCTCGTATTTTTCTATTTATTTTAATTTTTAATATATAATTTTTGAACAAGCCTCTGTTTAATGTGGTTTCGAGTTTTTATTTTAGTTTTAAATGTTTTTGCAATGGAAGAAGACCAAAATTAAAACTAAAAATTCATAATCTGTTGAAGAGAAATTTAATAACTAACAAAAACTACTAAAACTATAAATTTGTTTAATAAATGTTTGAATTGGAAAAAATGTTTATATGATGGACGTACAAAAAATAAAGTAGAAAAATATTTTAAAATTATATTATTTAAATAAACTCTACAAGATAATACTAAAATAGATTTCTTTCATTGTTTGAAAATATAATGTTTTAAGGCAAAACCTTCAAATTTACCCTAAAAAAATATTGGTAG
>BPVZ01000040.1:930966-944189 GCA_020521535.1 Rubroshorea leprosula
TCAAGTTTTTTCTTTACTTTATTAAAACTTGTTCTTCGAAACCTTTTTTTTTTTTTTTTTTTGTCATTTAAAAACAGCAATGTTGGATGATGATGCACCATTTAAAATCTGTATCCATTATGTTGGACGTGTTAGAAGACATGTTTCATGTTATGTTGAGGGTGAAACTTGTGATTTAGGAGTTAATGACATTGACAACCTATGTTATTTTGATATCACCGATAAGCTATATGAGGTTAGGATTCAGTCTGTAAAGGCATCATATTACAAAGTTCCTGACTTGCCTTTTGTTAGTGGTTTGTTGCCTTTAACTAGTGATATGGAGATAATTGAGGTTGCAAAAATATTTATGGAGTTAGGAGTTTGTCATGTGTATATGGAGCATGACAACTCTAACATGCAAGGACAAACTAGAGTAGAAACTTTGGTAGGGCCTTTTCCTTATGAGGTAAATATTAATGCTAGTGAAGGATAAAGTAGAATGCACCCTAGGCATGGCAAAATGGCTTTATTTTAGCATGACATACTAGGAAATGATGTAGATGACGATGAGCTAGTGGTTGGTATTAAGAAAATGAATCATAAATATGCTAATTTTGAGACTTTCAATTGTGCAACAAATAAACCACTTGACAAGGCAAACAAAAGGTGATAGAGGTGTCTAAAGGAAAGAAGAACTTGAATCCCTTTTTAAATTCCGACAATGCAAACCAAGCTTTAAAGGGGATTATAATTAGAGATGTTGAAGGTGAAGGCCTTAGATTTGTTGAAAATTTTGATTTGGAGAATAGTGATTCTGAGTTTATTAATAGAGAGAGTGAATATGTTAATAGTAGTGATCTTGGTAGCTACTATATTTATAAATCGATTGAGGACTTTGACTCGTTTGTGAAAGATGATGCATTAAGGATTGCAAGCAGTCACCTTCATTCTGCTCTTAACTATGAAGTTCCACACTTTGAAGTTGGAATGGTTTGTGAAAATGCAATTCAGTTTAAAGAAGCCATTCTCAAATACTCTACTAAAAAACGATGCAATGTCCATTGGAAGAAGAATGAACCAGGAAGACAACAATATGCTTGTGATGTTAAGCATAGGTGTCTTTGGGAAATTTATGTAGGTTTTGACAATGCTAATAACTGTTTGAAGATCAAGACATATTATAAAAAGCATGCATTCTTTAAAACTAATAAGAATAGATTAGTGACATGACCATTCTTATTACATGCATTAAGGACATTAGTGACAAATGCTCCACGCTTGATTAGTAGGAAGCTTGCTAAACATGTTAAGTCTCAAATGGAAGTTGGTATTTTTATATACAAGTGTCAAAGAGCTAAGAAAATTATTAAAGATGAGCTACATGGGAGTTGCATTGAACAGTATAAGCTGTTGAGAGGTTATGGTGAACATATGCTATTTATAAATCATATGTCTACATGTGCTACTGGTACACAAAATTGTCCAAATGTTATGTATCAATTCAAGAGAATATACATGTGTTTTGATGGCTATAAAAGGGGTTGGAAAGTTAGGTGTAGACCAATTATTGGGGTGGATGGTTCTTTTTTAAAAGGTCCTTGTAAAGGTATATTATTATCTACCATAGGGAGAGATGGAGATAATCAAATATTTCCATTAGCTTAGGCTGTGGTTGAAACTGAAAACAAAGACAATTGGTAATGGTTCATGAAGTTATTGAATATTAACATAAAATTTGGTGAAGGAATGGGTTTGACAATAATATCATACATGCACCAAGTAGTAACTAATAATTTGGTACTTAGTTATAACATTTGATTCATTAACTAGTTGGTTATGTCTTGACTTATTTTATTATGCTTTAAGGGAATAATATTTGTAAGGGAAGTTGTTTTTTCATATGCAAAGTATAGATACTATGAAAGGTATCTATATGTAAATTGGGTAAAGATTTAGAAAGGGGAGGAATTTAAAATAAGATTTTAGGCCATTGCTTGAGCTAGCTGGCCAGAGGAGTATGAGCACCAAATGATGTTGTTAAAGAAGTTATCTATGATTGCATGGATGGATTTGTAGAGATATGATCCAAAAAATTGGTGCATACAATTTGTTGATGAAGATCCTTGTTGTGATGTGGTTAACAACATGTGTGAGTTTTTCAATTTTTGGGTTATGGAAACAAGGTACTTGGTTATTATCTCCATGGTTGATTCTTTAAGATCTCAAGTGATGGAGAGAATTGGCAAAAAATATGCATCCATTCCCAAATGAAAAGGTGATATTGCACCAAGGGCTAAAAAGAAGTTAGAGGCCAAGGAGTCATCTTCTTGGAAATTGGTTTGGGATGGAAGAACTGGATTTGAGGTGAAGCATGTACAATTGTAAAACGGTAACAAACATGTGGTTGACTTGATGAAGAGAACTTGCACTTGTAAAGCTTGACAAATGAATGGCATACTTTGCCTTCATGCTCTATGTTGTATGTAGCATAAAAATTTGGTACCTAAAGACTTTGTTGCTGACTGGTACAAGAAGAAGAAGTATGCACTAGCTTATGGCTTTCCTATAAAGGCAATGTGTAGGGATAAGTCATGGCAAAAATTTCATGGTGAGCCTTCGAATCCATCCCCGATTAAACAAAGGCCTAGAAGGCCAAAGAAAAATAGAAGAAAATCCAAAGAAGAACCTAAAAAAGTGTCTAAGGGAGTTATACTCTCAGGGGAAGGAAGAGTCATGACTTGCTTTAATTGTAAACAAGGAGGCCATAACAAATCATGACTCTTTAAATCATAACAAATTAAATAATCAAGTAAGTCATACACTGTTACTTGTTATTAAACTTTTTCTTTAATAGTGTTATGTGAAACGCACTAAATTAAATGTCCATGCATTGTAGACACCTCCAACTACTGCATCAACAAATGGGTCAAAAAGGAGACCATCTGCAACTTATCATCAGAAACCTAAAGTTGTTAGTTGAAAGTCTTATGTTTATTTACATTATTAAGTTAATTTATAATACTATTTTTAATTAACAATTCGTTTTAAATATGTCTATAGGTTAAAACCAATGTGAATGTCAATCCTTCGCAAGCATTAAATGCCCCATCTTGCCTAACATTACTAATTGAAAGCACTGAAAATATTATATCACCCTTTTTCATTTATTTAGTTTTATGCTTTATAATTTATTGTCATTTTAAATAGCATAGTTTATTAATTTTTAATGATAATTGGAGATTGTTTTGCTTGAGCAACCACAGTTTTCATTTACAAATAAGAAAAGAAAAGCAAAGGTTAATTTTGTGAGAGGGAAAAATAAGAAGCAAAAAGAGAAAAGTTCAAACAGTGCCATACAAATCAATGAGCAAAGTGGTGCAATGATTTGGCATATGATTATCCAATTCATTTATTATACTGTGTTATTAAGTTTGGTATGTTAGTGATTTAACTGTACTTATTGATACGCTTAATTATATATAGCTTGGATTGCATACAAATATGACAGTTAGAAAAGTTATAAATGAGCAAATTGCACAAAGAGGCAATGGAGGCCCAGCTCCTTCAACTACAATAAGGGATAGCCCTTTAACTGAGCAAATGAACATTTTTGTGATGCCCCTAACTAGAGATAACATGAGTTTGGCTATTAAAGATAATTTCTAGGTAGTATTTTGAAGCCTTTTAATTATGTTATATTGCTGAAGTTTATGTCTTTTGTGTATTGGAGAATTTATGGGTAGCCCAAATTTGTGTCTTTTGTGCACTAGAGGATTTTTAGGTAGTTGAAGTTTGTGTCTTTTTAGTATTGCAAAATTTTTGGGTAGCTTTTTATTTAGTTATGCTACTGATTAACTGTCATAACTCTTATTATTTATGACAAGGTTTTACTGTGGTGATGAACTATTTTTGGGCATCATTTGTTTTTGTTTATGCACTTTGTGCAAGTGCTATGTTAATTTACCACATTTATTATATTATAAAATAATGTTAAGTTATAAGAAAATATATAAAAGTTTAGGTAAATGTTTATTATTCAGTTACAGTGAAAACAGATGCTTATTTAGTTTTTCTTACATTGTTCAAGCTTTTTGTTGTAAATGGTCATTTACATTGTTACTTGAACATTATAAAAAGTAAAGGCTTATTTACTATAAAAGCATTTTTGTCATTGATAAGGCAAAATATGGATACAAAATGTACAAAAGACATGGTTGCTTTACATTCACACATACAAAGCTCGACATGGTTGCCAATGTCTGCATTAACTACCACCTTCCAGCTTAACAAAAAGAGCAGCTTAACAAAAATAGTTTAAGAATTGGCCATTTTATAGCTGACTATAAACAAATGCTATAATAATCACAACAACAACTAAAACTATAAGCAAAAACTTCTTAATCAACCTTTTCATTGAATTCTCAACTCCAACACAAACACTATCACCCATTGCTTTCATCCTGCACTCCAACTGTCGTGACATTTCATCCTTTAGCATCTTAATACACCTTTCAAAATCTATTTTCCTCAAATCAACTCTCACCTTTTCAATGCTTCCTTCAACATTCCTACACCTCAAATTAGCCTTTAGATTCTCAATGCAATTTTCAATGTGGCTTAGATTACATCCTTGTCCTCTTGGAACCTTTTTCAGTTGAGACTTCAAGCACTCATTTTCCTCTTTCAAATGCTAGATCACATCATGAGCTCTTCTAACTATTTCTCCATCATGCCATTCAAAGAAAATGCATTCACTATCAATTTATCATCATATAAAACAAAAAGAGTTAGGTTTTATAAATAAATTTTTCAAAAAAATTAATGTATACAATACCAGCATATAGATCGAAGGGAACAAACCCCACAATAGCAGCATCCATAAAACCTCCTTCCTGCATTTGGTTCAATCCATCTTGTCATCCTTGGAGAAACAACACCACAGTGACAGAATTGAACCCTTCCTTCATAATTGAACTGAAGTATGAAAAATCCACCTTGCTTCCACTTGTTGCTTCAAAATATTGAGAATGGGATGCCATAGATTGACTCATGTTATCCTAGGTTGTTTCGAATCTCAATTCCCTAACTAAAGATGCTTTCAAGTTCCCACAACCTCTAATTGTTCCCTGAAAGAAACACTAATCATTCCAGAAAGAAATCCTAATTGTTCCTAGAAAGCCATCCTAATTGTTCCCAAATAACTCTAATACCTAATCTCTTTGCTTTCTTTAGGAAGTGGGGCTAAAGGGGGGATCGAGGAAGATGAAGTGGACCCGAGGCTCTTTTCCTTTTATGTTTGTTTTTTTTTTTTTTTTTCTACTTTTTTGGCATCCAAGTGGACAAACCAAATGCAAAATCCCTTGCCACATGGGCATGACATGGCAAATTTTGCCACACAAGTGGGTCTCCTAATGGCAATTAGGTTGGCTGTGAGAATAAGGGTTGATTTGCTTTGATTGCAGAGTTTAGGGGCTTATCTGCATTAATTAAAGTCTAGGGACTTAATAGAAATTCTGGGATTAGTTCAGGGGCTTAACTTATGGTTTTACCTACATTCTTCGGTCCCCATCAAACAAGTAAGGCAAACACGCAAGCGCCTCAGGCCCAAACCCGTTTTAATTTTAAACGCACCCATCAAACACAAAAACCCTCGACGCCCCCCTAAAACCCATCTGTTCATGTAATCCGCCGCGTTGTTTCCTTCCTCCACCTCCGTTTCTTTCTTCATAGATAGCTACCATACGGAATCCCGCCTGGAATCTCCGGCGGAACCCAATTACCACCCAAACCCGCAAAGTCTCATACTGCTGCCGTTCCTTCTTTCCTCACTTCTTTGGTTCTTCCTCTCCTAAAGCACCTATCAACTAGACTCAGATTCTACTATCTCTCTGTCTCCTCACCACTTGGATGCTACCAGGTTTGTCAGATTGGGACATATTGTCCTTTTTTGTGTTACTGTGTGTGTCATCTTCTTTTTGCCTCCTAGAAATTCCTTTGATGTTATTTCTTGTGATTGTTGATCCTAGATTATTGATTTACTTAAATGATTTTCATTCTATGAAAGAAAACTTCAATAACAGTGCAAATTACCAAAGTTTATAGGATAATGGAAGTGATGGTAAATGAATCACGGCATATAATTTTCAGATTTTGATATGTTTTTCAAGAAAGTAGAAACAAGCATCTTGTTTTGATGTTTGTGATCATCTTCTGCCTCCTTGAAATTTTCTTTTTAATGTTTGGGGGGTTTCTCTATCTATTGAAAAATTGGTTTTGCAAGTTTTAAGATTATTGTTTTTTGGGTTCATTACCTTTGCTGGATGAAAGATTTTTAGATAAAAAACAGTAGATAGGATATCTATTTTAATATGATGTGTGAAAAAAAATTGTTATAATGCCTTTTTCACTAAAAAAAATGTATATTTTGTTCATATATTTTGTTGGTGGCTGATTATCTGCTTATGTTCAACAGGTTTTTCAGCTTGTTAATTTTGAACCATGACATTGCTTGATATAATCACGAAGGCTTCAGCTAATACTGAGGCACATGGTTCCCAAACAGAGTACCCAATCATTCTCAATCCAGATGATGTTTTCAACAATCTTAAGACTGAACTTGAAAACCCAGCTTCTTCATCTCTTGTAAGTCCCCTCACTGGATGGGAAATCTCGCGTACTGATGCTGTTATCATTGACTTGAGTAAAAAGTTTGTTACCAAGCTGAAGAGAAAGTTCAAAGACACAAATAATTTTAATAGGGAGGAGTTCATTGGGATGTTGAATTCATTTCTCGAGAAAGTTAGGGAGAAAAGTGGAATTTCAGTTGGGGTTGATTCGAATGATAATAGGTATACTGCAGTTTTGATTGAGAAGGTGGGGTTTTTGATGGGTAGAGATGTGGTAGTTTTGGTTTTGGAAGCATGTCTTAGTTTGGAGATTTGGGAGTTGGTTGAGGCTTTGATTATAAATGGCCATGTTGATCATTCATGTTATTCAAGTTTGGTTCCAGAGCTTGCTGCCAAGAAGAAAACAGATTTGCTTTGTCTTTGCACCAAGCATGCTTCAGATCTAGGGCCGTTAGAGTTGCTTTGCATTTTGAAGTATTTTCTTAATCCATCTAAAGGTGCATATGGTGGTATGGTCAGTGTAAGGAAGGAGTGGGAGAGCCAAGCACTTTTAGCCATTGACAGGGCGGGAGATGAGAAGGTCTTTGGGAAGAAATCACGATTGGCAAAAGAAGCTGCGATTTTGTTGATGATTGCATATGATGGGTTTTCAGATGCTGAACTTTGTTTGCATTATTTGTTGAAGTCATCAAATGTTGATGAAGTTGTACTGGCATATTCAATTGGAAAGTTAAATGGTAAAGAGATGGTGAACTTGATTCGGTATTTGGGAAAATGGTTGAAGAAGTACGAGAGGTTTCCTCAGGCAAATGAATGTCCCAAGGCTTCATCCACTCTAGGCTTGAAGGCTTGTGATTGGGTTCCTAAACTTGAAGATGTTGCAAAATGTCTTGGTATGCTTCTGGATCAGAACTTTTCTTCATTGGTGTTGCATGCGGAGTTTCACGAAGAGCTCAAATCTATTGAGGAAGTTGTTAGTTCTCTAGCCTTCGAAGCAAGATTTTGTTGCTTGATGGAAAATGTTGTTGAGAAGTTGAGAGCTGGGGCGCAGAGTTAGGAACATGTTCCATCCATACTCCTTATCATTTGCAAAATTTTGCCGGAATCTACATGTTCTTGTCATGGTGATCTAGGTTTGTTTGAGTGGATTGAACTTTAACCATCCCAAGGAATCATATGTTTTAACTTTTTTGTGATATTACGAGATTAATTGTTTTTCTCCAGGATTATTATAAGCCAATGTGGACATGAGAAGGTCCCCGGTCCTATGATCTTATTAATGTGTCAAAAGTTCTTGAATCCTGCAGTACTTATATCAAAAGGGCTTCTAAAATAATTTTGCATCGCTGCTTTTTGTTGAAATTTGAACATGCATAATAGAAGATGTCACATCAGTCATATATGATATATTGTTGTCCCAAGTCTAACAAGATATTTGGAACTTCTTGCCTTAGAAGCTCGACCTTGTGTCTTTATGGGATGAAGGAAAAATATGTATTATCTGCAAGCCTTTTTTTTTTTTTTTTAAAGAAATTCCTCTTGATCTAAATGCTAATAAGCATGGTTACAACAATAGAGTGGCAAGAATTTTTTTCTTTTTTTTGGTCATGACATGCAAAATTATACAGAAGATTGCATTCTGAACTCCAGCTGCTGGAAATGTAAGTGAAAATCAGCCAGCTAGAGGTGAGCAGAACCGACAAAAGAAACAGATACCCAATTCTAAACTGCAGTTGTTAACTTGTTAGAAACCTTCCGTAAGTGCAAAAACTCGGCCAGCTAAAGGTGATGACAATGTGGAGACTGCTTTCCTGATTTCCTGAAAAATAATTCATGCATATTAGCTTTAAACCATAAACCATGATAAGAAAGATATGGCAAAAAAGACAACATGAAAAGAAAGATGCAACTTGAAAGAGCACATAACAAGCCTAAATAATAAAACTCAGAAATTGAGGTTGATCCTTGAACTCCACTCATCAAGAGTTCAGCTCATAATCAACAATTTTTGATTCAGGGAGGCAGAGCTTAGGTTATATCTCTCCCAAATGAAAAGATTAGGTTCTGCCCTGGAACACAAGCTGATATTACCCTCAAGTTATCGCTGAGCTCTGCAGACAAACATCTAGACCATGGTGAATATGAAAGACAACAGGATACATACCTCTAATGTGTAACGAGCTGAAAAGTGTATCAAAAGTATTGCTTTGTTTTCAAACCTGTCTGCATGATTGATTATCTAGAGATGCATCAACATATGACAAAAAACAAACTGTTAGGAGTCCACGAGAAATCATGTATAATTAATTATTAACATGAAATGTTGCAGACTTGGAGGATTTCCAAAGACATGGGAGAGCTTACCTCAGACAGGTGAGTGTGTCCATAATCTCTTGCATGCTCCACTGGCACAGAATTATCAATGAAGGTGCACTGCAGGACAAGGCAGGATTAAAGAGCTAAGGTTAACAATACATTATATTAAGGTATTATAAATTGATAAGCTAGTGAGTTATAAAAATAAAGACTGTTAGTCACACACCTCAACAACAAGAATCCTCGCCCTTAGAACATCAATATTGGTTTCGTCTACCATAAAGTCAGACATGGTATCCCCTGTAAAAGCAACTTCAGGTGCAGTCACAGTGTTTGTAATCTGCAAATATGCAAGGTGAACCTAGTTACGTACAAGCTTTAAAATGGAAGACAGTGCAACAAGTGTAAAATCTAAAAGATGTGACCATAAAGATAAGAACTTTTAGCAAACTAGAATTTGACTTAAAGACTATCCCTAAAATGCTCTGGTGTGAAAATTATGAAAGTGAATCACTTCAGTCTTTTTACTTGCTTTGTTTACCAGATTGCAAGGTCTAGAAATGCACATGAATTCGTTTTGGGGTGTGCAAAACAATACAATAAAAGAAAACGTAATTATGCAAATTGATATCAAATTTATTCATCCTTTTACTGGCCAAATTTGAGGATTTCAATTATTCTTATCCTCTTGCGCTTGAAAGAAGTTCTTTGCATCTTATTGGATTTTAATTTAAGATTTAGATTGCAGTAAAATCCATAGAAAATGTTTTAAGCTAAATGCAAGGCTTGATTGGTAAATGTTGGATTCCACATAGACTACAAAGTGATGATATATTACTACATCCAGCATTGCTATAATCCTTACACAGCCAAAAGAAAATCAGATAAGGAAAGAAACTACTTCCATCAATGGCATAGTTGCACATAGAACAGCCAGTAAAGAAGTCAGAAAATAATATAAGAAAAAAAAAGGCTATCAAGCATAACTAAAATTCTAAATGTCAAGACAGACCTCCACACCTGATGACTTCAAGTTCTTGATCTCATTTCCAGAAAGACCAAGGTATTCTTGCTTGAGTTTTTGTTTCACAGAATAAACTATATAACCCTGCACATAATGCGCTATGCTGGTCAGCTGTTACTTAATAGATAGTACATCAAGGGGGTGCTAAAAGAGAACCATAAGAACCATCTAGGTTCACCTGGCTTTGTATGACATGGTAAGTTCTAAAAGCTTTTACTTTCAGGTCTCTTCTCAAACAGAACTCTTCTCCTGTAAGTCATACGCATAAACTAAGAAAAAGATGCTAAGTTATTTGAAAAAGACAAGTCTTTCACTGAAACACATTAATAAGATAAAAGTTTTGTATTACCGACATCCAAGCCAATCAGATTATGCTTCAGCTCTGACTTGTCCAAATTTCTATGCACCTCAAACAGTTTCTCTACATCTTCTTTTATAGCAGTTGGAACAATAATTGTTGGGGGCTTCATGCCATATAAGCCCCGGGTTGCAACATACATTGGCAGGCCACCCTGAAAAATGTAAACTCTGTTATCTAAAGTAGTTGTCAAGCAAGAATGATAGCAATAAGCATTCCTCTTAAGGAAAAATTATTCCTAATTTCCTAATAATCTGGAATGAAAATCAATTTAAGAAAACGGTTGCAACTCCTAATTCATGAATTACTGAATCCCAATTGAAAAAAGAGTCTTATACAAGGTAAACCTAAGGCGCCCACTTTGGAAAAATTCACAAAATCACATAAAACCAGCATCACGAATGACACCCAAGTTCTAAATTCAACAAAAAAAAAATCCAGGGTTCGTGAATAAGTCAATTGCCAATCCTATCTAAGAGGCATAATCTCAATACCCATAAGCAGAAGAGAACCATATGAACTACTTAACAGTAAAGACAGTAAGGAAAAGGAAGACTGACAATGTGATCCATGTGGCCATGAGAGATGAAGAGAAAATCTTGAGAAATGGCGCGTTGTGGGCATCGACCAATATCGAAGGCTAAGTTAAGAGTGGGGAAGATGATGCAAGTTTCGTGCCCTCCTATGGACAATCCCTCAACTGGGTACCTATCAATTTGCATTCCCTTCTTGTTGTTTTTGTTCTCCTCATTTGCTGATTCTGGATTCTGCTTTCCATTTCTTAGAATTTCAGAGTCTTGGGTTCTTTGATCCATCGAACAAAGACGTTGGAGGAAGAAGATTGTCTCAAAGTTGAGTTTTTCTTGCAGAAATTTGGGTGAAGAGGAAAGGCGAGAGGTTCTGGTTGGGTTTCGGCAGCTGCTGTGCATCTTATACGGCGTAGTTTTAAAAAGCAAACTACGCCGTTTTGGCACTAATCGCCCCATACCCCTCTTTCTCCGCTCAAGAACGCATTCAATACGTCATCCTTCATCCTTCATCCTTCATCCTTCATCGATTCCCTGTTCAGCCCCCGCGAAACCATTGCCACCATTGGAGAATATCCGCCGGAGGAGGCCCTTGGTCTACCTTTTTTCCGGCTAAGATTCATCGCCTGCAGGTCAGTTTGAGGCCATGACTGCTCAATTTTTACTTTGTATAGGCAGGATTTAATCTTGACATGGGCCAAAAAAATTCTTTTCTTTTTAATGTATAGGAAGTGTTAGCTACTGATGGCAACAGCTACATATCCGCCGCCGCCACCATTTTACAGGCTTTACAAAGATTATCTGCAAAACCCCAAATCTGCGCCGGAGCCACCGCCACCTGTTGAAGGGACTTATGTTTGCTTTGGTGGCAATTATACTGTGAGATCTCCTTTTCTCTTTCAATTTTTATAAAAAATCTTACATGATTACTATTGGGTTAGATTCCTGAAATTGCCACTTTGGATTATGATCATGTATGCAATTTTACAGTGAACTTCGTTGATTTAGATAAAATTTTACCATATGTGATGTTTAATTGTACATTAGAGTTTTAGTTGAAAAACAAGTATACGGGTAGAAATGGATACTCATTTTTCAATTTTGGTGCCTGATGATTTTAGACTGATGATGTGCTTCCAAGCTTGGAAGAGCAAGGAGTGCGGCAATTGTATCCAAAAGGGCCTAATATTGGTAAGTTTATCCCTGCTCAAGTTTTTTCTTTACTTTATTAAAACTTGTTCTTCGAAACCTTTTTTTTTTTTCCAAATGTGAGATACTATTTAAATAGTTTTTTTTCTTATTGTATGAGGATAGTGACTATTGGATTCGTTAGTTTGGGGTTTATATAAAAATAGCTTGAGTGATCAAAAACTAAAATGAACTAGAATGCAAGAATATAGTGGATATCAACTCTAAGCTGGAGTTGTTGTAACTTTAGAATTTAAACCACAACCTTCATACAACTGAAAAATCTAAAATTGTTTTAACTAATTGGGAGAAATTCTCTTCTCTTGAAAACTTTCATGATATATTGTTAGGGCCACATGGTTTGGTAGTGTTTTGTTAACAGAAGAAAAATAAGAAAATAAAGGCAAGCAGAAAAAATAAATGACAATTTTTTGTATGTATAAGCTGATGCTATGGAGATTTATTGTGTGGTCTGCTAGACTTACGTTTCTGCATTCTCTTTTCCTTCATTGTACATCTGTAAAATATTAGAAGCAGTGAGTGATTGGTTGTTGCTCATAAATAGCTGGTAGTCAATATCTCTTATCAATTTTCTTGTTTACTACATGTTATTGATGTAATGGGATGTTTGCTCTTTGTTGCTATTTTCTTACAAACATTTTGACAATATTTTAGATTTCAAAAAGGAACTCAGTGCACTTAACAGAGAACTGCAACTACACATCTTGGAGCTTGCTGATGTTCTTGTTGAGAGACCATCACAGTACGCAAGAAGAGTGGAAGATATATCCCTTATATTCAAGAACTTGCACCACCTTCTCAATTCTTTGCGTCCTCATCAGGTGAAACACTATTTGGTTCTCTATACATCCTAGTGGACCTACTCTTTGATCCATGTTGGAGGATTCGTTTGATTACATCTTGGATTTTCTTTTTAATTGTTTCCTTTTATTTTGCAGGCTAGAGCAACAGTAATTCACATTTTAGAACTTCAGATACAGCGGCGTAAACAGGCTGTGGAGGATATTAAGAGGCATGTTACTTAAAACATTTTCTAAATTTCTAGAAACTATAAAAAATGGAACTTTATGCCTTTCTCTTTATTTTTAATTTTTGTTTCCTTTCTTAGAGCTTATGAATTGAGAATTTCTTGATGAATAGATGGTGACAAGCAAGGTTGTTAAAATCGAGATTTTACCTAA
>BPVZ01000040.1:1042399-1053327 GCA_020521535.1 Rubroshorea leprosula
GATTAAAATTAATCAAATCGGATTAAAATTAATCAAGCCCAATTAAAATTAATCAGGCCCAAACTAATATGAAGTTTTATTGAGTTTCACATGTTTTATAGTGCAAAAATATATTTTCTTAAATATTTTTTGTCGATGTGGGATATATTTATAGTGCAAAACATTATTCTCTTATGTGTTTTTTATTGATATGGGATGTATTGATTATAGAAAATTGACAATTTTTAGTGACGAAATATATTTTTTAGTGCTAAATTATTTGGTCATCATTAAATGTGTAAGGTATATGTGATCAATATTTAAATTTTGTCATAATTGTAATGCATTATAGTGATGATTTTTATCGACAAAAGCTTATTTTATATTTATGAATATTTTTCGATAACAAAATATATTTTTTATGATGAATTTTTTTGTTCATCATTAAATTTGTATATATCTGTGACTAATTTTTTTAGATCTGTCACAATTGTGATAAGTTATAGTAATAATTTCAAAATTTATCACAAATTTCTGTCACTAAAAATCATTTTTCTTGTAGTGATAGCTATTCTTTATGTTGTATTTTTCTTTATCTATAGTTTAGTTTAGTGGCTTTTTAAAGGGTTAATTTAGGGTGCGTTTGGGGTTGTGACTGAAGCTTTTTTCATGTAGCCATACAATACTTTTAAATATATGTGCATTTGATAATTTTTTCAGACTGTTTTTCTAAAAGTAGAGAAAGCTACGATAAATCGATAATAATTTTATATATAAGGTCAAAAGCTTCATTTTAGAATTTTCCAGTTGTGGCTTTTATTAAAAACACATAATATTTAACATAATTACAAAATTACCAATTAAAATCTAATTTTGTATAATTTAATTACATTATAATTGATAATATTTTAATGATGATAATAAATCTAAAAAACTTAAATTATTAATAAATAATAAATATTATCTATTTTAATAATTATATATCTTACAATATCTTTTAAATTTTAATTAATAATTAATAAAATCTACTATATTTTTTCATAAGGCTTTTAAGCAATAAATAACCAAACACTAAAATGATTTTCAGTTACAGTTATAGTATAGCATAGTTTAACATAACCACAACTACAATTATAGCTATAGTTACAGTTAAAACTACAACACTTGACTGTAATTCCAAACATACCCTTAGTTTAATGACTCAATTGTTTTACAGGATTGGGGAAAGGAATGTAAACATTTGAAACCTCACCAGAATGTGAAAAAGTCTTTTTCATTAACATTATATTTAAGTTGAAAGGAGGGAAAGTCAGGGGAAGGGGATTTTCTTCCTTCATTTCCCTTTATTCCCTTCTCCTTCCTTCCCTTCATTCCAATAAGTAACTAAACTAAAATAAAAAATAAATAAAGTAAAGGAAAATTTTTCTTTCTCCTTGCCTTCAATATTTTTATAACTAAAGAAATAATTTTTTTTCACCTCCTCTTCTCTCCTTTTCGTTTCTCTCAATCCAAATATATTATAAGTAAATGCTTGAATTAACAATCTAAAAATGATAGGTAACTCATACTTAATATTTGATGATAAATAATTTTTTTAATTTATTTTAAATTATATAATAAAATATAATTACTTTTTATTCCTTAAACCACTTCATTTACATGTAATGCAACTTAAATAAGACCCTCTAATTTTTGCCAAAAAGATTATCACAAAGCCACTTTGGCCATTAACCCAACGGTCAATAATTATTGTTTTTAATTTAAATATTAAGGGGGATCTACTGATATTTAAATTTAAATTTTATATATCACACTTATATAAAATCTTAACTGTTTATCTTTTTACTTTTAATAGTTGAGGTTTTAGAATTTTTTTGATAAAAAATAATTATTTTTAGTCAACAACTTAAATAACTTAGTGGTTATCTCATTTCGCTAGAAGTAAGAGGTTCTGAGTTTGAGTCACATGACATGCAGATGGGTGTGATAAAATATGAGAGATGGCAGGGGCGGAGGCAGAAATTTTTTTCAGGGAGGGCAAAATACTAAAATTTTGAAAGTTCAGGGGGGGCTAGATAATTTTTCTTATGTTAATTTGCAAGATTCTCAAATTTCAGGGGGGGCGAGCACCGCCCTCGCACCCCCTGGCTCCGCCACTGAGAGATGGGATAAGAGATAATTGCTTCCTATTATACAACTAAGATAAAGAAATAAAAATAATAATTGTTATTATTTTTAATAAATATAATAAACAATAAATAAATTTTAATTATTAAAAATAAATAAATAATTAAAATCTTATATAAATATAATAAATAAAATTATATATAAATAAATCATAACTCTTAAATATTTTTGTTAGTCTAATTATTCAAAGTCAAACCCTTTAATCTCAAATGTCTAATCTCGAACACCCTTCCGAGAGCTCTGACTAATAGACTTAAAAGCGCAAAGAGAATATTTTAGGATATTCCCCTCCACCAACTCTTTTTTGCACATTTTTGTCATGTGCCGCTTCGAACCGTTGCCTGGGAGTGGATATGAACTTTACAAACGTGATTAAGGTCACTTGATCTGAAGGGTGAGGTTTCTCCACCAACTCTTTTTAATTTATGGTTAAACTTCAAATTTAATCTCTCAATTATTGTACACACTTCAAATTTAGGTTTTAAATTAAAAAAATATTTGATTTAGTTTCTATTGTTTATCAATTTTACCTTAAGTTAATCTTTTTGTGCAAAAAAAAAAAAAAATTAACAGTGTCTCACTATTAATGTGATGTGACATATAACTATTAACTAATGGTTTTTTACCCTAAGGAATAGGCATGCCAGCATTTTTTTTAATGAAGGGATCAATTTGGAACTAAATTGATAAACAATAAGAAGCATATCAAAGATTTTTTTAATTTAGAGATCAAATTAAAGGTTCATACAATAATTGAAGAATCAAATTAAAAGTTTAACCAATTATTTCTTTATATTTATTTGTGAAAAAGATATTAATTAACACCAACTCAAATAAATAAATTTGAGTCTTAATTTTAAAAATATTATTTTTAATAAATATTTTGAAAAATTAATAGTTAAATTTAATATTTTAATAATATAGATAATGCGTATTAATTTTTAAATTGATTTATTATTTATAATTATTTAATTAAACAACTAATATTTTTTTTATAAATTTTATAATAATCAATAATCAGGTTATTTATTTATTGATCCAGCTGTTACACCTAGCTGGACCATTTTTGGGCCAATCTCTACACTAGGGTACCTAAAGAAGTAAACAACATTTCTTTAGAGGCCCACAAGTCCACATCTACCCTTCAATCTGTTGGACCTGGACCTTCTTTCCAATCAAGGAATCAGTTTCACCCGCTCCAAATTTCCCCCACTCGCAAAACCGCCGTCAACGACGAGATCATGCCCGGTGATCAACGACGACTCATCGCTGGCCAGGAACACCACCGCATCCGCCACATTTCCCTCTCTAAGACTAACTCCTTTCAGGCACCTCTGACCTTCATAAACCTTTTCAACTTCCTCCACCGCCATCCCCAACGCCGCACACGTCATTGGCGTCGCCAGCCCGTTCGGCGACACACTGTTCACCCGGATCCCATGCATCCCGAGCTGCAGACTCGCCGACCGTACCAATCCGAGAACCGCGTGCTTCGACATACAATAATCCGTCCGCCGCTTCATTCCATGACTCGCCCCCACGCTCGCCGTGCACACAATGCTCCCCCTCACGCGCTTCTCAACCATCGCACGCCCCGCGTGTTTGACACACGCGGCCATCCCGCGCACGTTAATCGAGAACAAACGGTCGAAGGCGGAGAAATCGAGATCGAGAACCGTCTGCTCCGATTTGCCCAAAATTCCGGCGTTGCTGAACATGATGTCGAGCTGGCCGTGATCCCGCACTGTCGATTCAACCAGAGCTTTGACTTCATCTTCCTTAGTAACGTCGCAGTGAAAGTAGATGCAGTTCTGAGCGCCGATGGATGCAGCTACTTGTAGTCCGAGTTGGTCTTGAATATCGGCGATGACGATCATGCGGGCACCGTGATTGGCAAAAAGACGGGCGGTGGCTTCTCCTATGCCGCTTGCTCCGCCAGTGATTATGGCTACTTTGCCTGCTAGTTTGCCTTTGCTTGGTGCGAGATCAGCCATTGATTTTTTTTTTCTTTTTGGTGGAATAGATAAGCCATTGACTTGCTTCTGCACAAAACAAAACAAATATGATGGGGCTTAATGTACAGTAGACGGTACTGTTCTTGAAGCCACCGCGCTGTTGACTTGGCGGTACTTCATTTGTCTTTGTTTGAAACATCTGATATTTGAAGGTTTGCTGAACCATCCATTAATTTGGATTTGAGTTGGGTATAATTCGGATTTGAGTTGGGTATAATTCAACAAGTGACAAAATTATCTTTTATAAATTTTAATAAAATTATATTTTTAACACTTAAAATTAAAATATTTAGTTAAATTAAAAGTGTTTCTACCAATCTATCAACTCGTTCGTGAGTGACGATACTTCATTTTTACGTTTGGAGGAATTTTTCATACTAAATTTTAAAGAGGAATTTATGACTCTATATTTAGCAATGAATTAAAGCCCTGAAATTGGGTAGGTTATTATTATTATTATTTTTTAACATATTTACAATGAATGGGATTGGGTCCAATACTAAGAGAGGAGGAAGTGCACATTTTTTTTCAATATGGATAATATCATTAGACTTGAAGCGTCAGGTGCATGCGTAGGTTATTGTTAATTAGAGAAAATGTATAAATAAATATATTAATTTTGTATTTTATATTTAATTATATTAATTTTTAATTTTTTTAATTTAAAATATTAATTTTTAATTTTTTTAAGGATTAATTGATTGGTAAGTCAAGCAGTATATAGGTTTTTAAACTGAAATATTAAAAGTTTGTATTTTAAAATAAAAAGTTAAAAATTAATATTTTTAAATAAAAAATAAAAAATTAATATTTTTATTTAAAAATTAATATAGTTAACATTCTTAAAAAAATATAAAATTAACATTTTTATTTACATTTTTTCTCTTGATAATGATTCTTCATGTTGTATTTTTCTTTGTCTGCAGCTTAGTTCATTGAGTTTTAAAGGGTTAATTTAGTTTAATGACTCAATTGTTCTCCAAGATTGGGGAAGGGAATGCGTGCACTTGAACACCAGAATGTGAAGAAGTCTATTTCATTAGGGGGTGCTTGAATTAGCGATTTAAAAACAATAGGTAGCTCCGTTAGAGGGAAGGAGGCAGCCGCCCCCTAAGCTTTTGAAAAAATGTTTAATCTAATATGTTAATTTTTAATTAAAACAAAATTTATTTTTGATATTTAAATTACCAGAATCATTTTGAATTTAAAGAAAATATTTAGGAACTAGGTAAAAGTACAATTTCTTTCTTTGTAATCAATTTTTAAGATAATAATTTTATTTGAATATGAAAAAAGATTTGACATTAATTGTAATTTCTTTTATATAATTTATATTCAAATCAATTCAACAATGGAATTTAATATTTAAATTTAAAGTTCATTAATATCTGTAACTATATTAAAAAAGAAACTATATTTTATGTAAGATTAGTATTTATTTATTAGACTTGTAAAAACAAAAAAGAAAAGGTAAAAAACAATTGAAAACTAGGATATTCTAATAAAGTATCACAAAAAATATTAATATAGTCTTTATTCTTACCCTAAAAATATATTAATTTAGTCTATTTATTTTAGTAGAGTTTATTTAAATAACATAGTTTTGAAATATATTTTTCATAATTTTTTTCTAAATCCAACTTATTAACATTTTTCTTGTTATTTTATATTATTTGTTTAAGGATATTGAATTGTATGTTATTAAAAAATAATTAAATATATTTAATTAATTAAAATTTGACATATATGTTATAAGTAGTATATTTACACATAAAATTAGTGATTAATATGAAAATTAGTATAATTTTTTTCATATGTAAAAACTATGGTCAAACCCTAGATCTTTAACTAAAAGTATATATAATTCTACTAACAAACTACATGATTAATGGTTAAAAATTGATATAAGTTATATTGATGTGAACTTATCATGATTAAGAGAAATTTTAAGATTTCACCTCCTTTATCCAAAAGTTTAGCCCCATCCCTAAGTAGCTCATAGTTGATCTTTGATAATAAATAATTATTTTTTATTCTTTAAATCACTTCATTTATATGAAATGCAACTTAAATAAGACCCTCTAATTTTTGCCGAAAAAGATTATCGTAAGGACACTTTGGCCATTAACCCAACAAGAAATAATTATTGTTTGTAATTTAAATAGTAAAGGGAGATTTACTTATACTTAAGTCTTATACATTATATTTATACAAAATTTTAACAATTCTTATCACTTTAAATAATTGAGATTTTTTGGATAAAAAAGATAATTATCTTAATAAACATAATAATAAATAGATAAATCTTAATTACTAAAAATTAAGAAATAAGTAATTAAAATTTTATATAAATATAATATATAAAAATTATACATAAATAAATCCTAACTCTTAAATATTTTTATTAGTCTAATTAGTCAAACCCTCTAATCTCAAATGTCTAATATCAAACACCCTATGAGAGCTTTGACTTATTGACTTAAAAGCACATAGAGAATATTTTAGGATAGAAAAATGATTGGTACACACTCAATTCAACACATTTTTAAACACACTTTCAATTCAACCAATAAAAATATAATATAAATACAGTCGATTTAGCTAGTGTCTGCATCTTGTATGTATAATTATATCTTTAAACATATCTGTCTTTAATTTTAAATTAAGAAATAACAATTTTTTAATGAGTGTGTTGAACCAACTGTGTACTAATCATTGTCCTTTAGGATATTCCCCTCCACCAACTTATTTATTTGTTTATATTTTTTTACTAATTGTTCAATATTCAAAAGTCACATTGGGCCCCCAACTAATTTGAAATCAAACCGTATTGGACCTCATAAAGGAGAAGCTTTCCCAACGCGGCAGTGCCTATTTCTCCATTCACAAGACTCGAACTTGATACTTTACTTAAGGGGAATTGAACTCCTTCTACTCGAACCAACAAGTTGTTGGTTTTATGTATTTATGTTTATTTATGGAAAAAAAGTATCTATCATTGTGACTCATGAAGAAGTTTGAGTTTCAATTTTAAAAGTATTACTTTTTAATAAATATTTTTAAAGTCAATTACTATTATGATCTAATAGCTATAATTCTTTTGACAAGTGTGATGACATTTAGACATTTAAATTTTAAGTTTTGGCCATCTCTTTTTTAATTCTCAAATTGTATGTTGGGATAAGAAGGTGATGAGCTAGTAATGGTGATGATGTGGAAGTTGATTTTGTGTTTACACCATAAATTGCAAATATTTAATATCATGCCACATGTAAAAAAATTTTAAATGGATGGAGAAGATTTAGCCATGTCAAATATACAATTTTGGGCCCCATAATAGATCAATTGTCACATGGGAAAAGAGGAGGTAAAAAGATAAGATTTTATCTTTTAGTTACTTTTTTGACGTAATTAGGTCTGTTTTAGCTAAAATGTAGAAGGTAATTTCAGTTATGGGATGAGTTATCAGATAAGAAAACAAGTGGCAAAATCTATAAGGAACTTTGATCATGTCAACTACTGAGGTGTCCCACTACGTCAAGAAACTGCCCATGATTTTTGTAACTGTAGAAAGTGGGAGTTTCAGCTAGGGAAAAAGGAAACAAAAGGGAAATTTTGGATCAGAGAACACACGGCCAGCCCTTACACATAACCTGCAAATTTTTAGGTTTTTAATTTCTCTTCAATTGCTTACTTTTGCTTATAGATTTCGAATTTCAGCACAATTCCTAGTAGATTTAGGCTGTTTTTCATCATCCCAATAATTGAATTAGTTCATGTATTCGCTTCAGCAATTTTGTTTCATGTAATGAACTTCAAACTTTTGAATTTATGCAAGGTACTGTTCCTTTTCTGGTTGGAATTAATTTATTGTTTATGATAAGTAGTGTTTCATCAAATAATTATTTATATGGTGTTTACGCTTCTTCTCAATTTCAAGTATGTTAATTTAGTTCTTGTTCGTATTTGTTTTAGTGTTAATTAGGGTTAAGTCTCCAAATCTACAGCAGTTTAGTTTCTAGATCTATTTGTAAATAACAATTTAATCTAACAATGAACTTACCTAGTTTAATTAGGGTGCATTTTTTATTTGCGAATTTATTTTAATTTACATGCCATTTAGCTTGTTTAGGATCTTTAAACTTTGATACACGGTAGTGTTAAGTTCTTGGAGTTGTCCAAGATAGATTTAGTATTCCATTTTGTAAGGAGGCATCCCTCCCTCTTACAAATCGTCTTTGGGCACATATTTTAATTTTAAACCAACGTTCTTCCTGCCATCTACAAGGAAGTTGACCATGAGAAAGGAGAGGGTCGTTGGGAAAATCCTTCTTTCTTGCCTTTGGCAAAATAAATGGCACGTCTACATCCAAATTCTTCACATGTGAGGTCATTAGAGGATTTTTGAGGAAACACTTTAATACCTCCCACGAGAGATAAGGAGGGTCTTTTTGACCTACACCCATTTCATGTGTAGAATGCTATGTGCTATGAGCCACATCCTTTCGCTTAATGAAGATGAACTATGTAGATTTCTCCAACGAAGTATGAAAATATGATTTCTCCAACTAAGCCAGAAGGGTTGGGCAATGATGATGGGATTTCAAGAACTAAGAACAATTACAGAACTACCAAAAACAATGAGCAGGAGATGGACAATGTAGTAGGGGCAACATGAATAGAAAATATATAAAGATCAACTTATACAACTTGAGAAGTACATTTATATGAAATACATTGTAGCATAATAATAACCACAGCAAATGTGCCTTCTATTATCCCTGACAAATACCTTAGCTCTAAAATGGGCAACCCTCATATTAGGGTACAAAATACAATAATCTTCTTCAAATTTGCACCAAACAAAAAGAAATAAACTAGAAAGTAGTGATGGGAGAACAAAGGATGACTATCGTGGAGACTTTTAATGGAGGACTTGATCCCACTCCGTGATGCTAACTTTGCTAACTGATCCTTTTATGCTTGAGGAAAACAATCCAGAACCTTAAACTGTTACATGAAATCTCCCAATCATGATGTGTTGCAAATTTGGAGAATGTTTTGTATGGTTAGAAATGTAGAAAATGTAAGGAAAATAGAGATTTGGGGGGGGGGGTGTTTGTGTGTAAAGTGAGAGGTTGAAGATGAAGATTTTTTGAAAGTACCAAGTGTGTTTTTAGGCATGGGATCTAAATAATCTTTTTTGTGGAACCAAAAATCTACCAAAAAATGAAGGAAAAATCAAATATATATAGTGGCATTTTGGCGATTTTGGGTTGATAGGGCCAAAGTAGCCTAACAATCCAACGATTAGATTTGGGTGGTATAAGGACAGGTGTCAAGTTTCATAAGGATCTAACCATTGTTAACAGCTTTTGAAGTGCAATTATAAATTGTCTAACATCTTTGGTGAAAAAAAATATATATATATATATATATATGAACATTTCATTTCAACTATTTATTTAATTAATAAAATTTAAAAATTTTATTATATTATATTATTTTTATAAGATTATTTAATTAAATAAAAATATTATCATTTCTTGTACTACACTTTCTCTATTCAAACAAAACTAAAATCAACCTTTCCCTTCCCTTCACTTCTCCTCCCTTCCCTTCCTCTCTCTTCTTTTCTTTTATTAATTTTTATCCAAACAAACACTTAAAGAGGAATTTATGATTGTTATGGATTACAAACCGAATACGAGTTCAAGGCTGAAATAATTTTGTTTTAAAATTTGATGTCACAAATCACTATTTCATTATATTAAGTTTGGTATTTTGTAGTTTAGAGTACAAAATACTAATTATTAAATTAAAAGTTACAATGATTTAAATAATTTTGTAGTAAATTGATAATTTCTTTTTAAATAAAAATAAAAAATTTTGAATTCAAGTCGTATAGAATGTAAGTAGAATAAGTTAAAGGATTGGAGATGGTTGCCTTTTATTGTGCAACTTAAGATAAATAAATAGAAGGTTCAACTTAATTCAATTAGTATTTTGTAGTCCAACAATAGTTTTGACTGTAAAATATTTTTGTTTTATATTTTCAAATATTTTACTCTAAAATAAATTATTAGAACTCTATTTTGTAGTATGAAGTTATATATATATATATATATATTATATTACACAATAGATGACAATTCTCTCTTTTCCTTCAACTTACCTTACTTATGTATTATGTGATTTGAACTCATAATTTCTTACTTCTAACAGAAGAAGATCATCACTAAATTGCTTAAGTCAATTTCAACTTTCTACTTTGATTTCCAACCACTTAGCTATGTACTAGTAAATTATATTAAGATATGTTGTTGAAGCTTGTTTTTTAATTATTACTATTTATTAGTTGAATTTGTAAAAAAAAAAAAGGTTAAATGCTAAATTTGGTCCCTCAACTTTAGTGAGTTGCACATTTTTGGTCCCTCAACAATTTTTTGCACTTTTTTGATCCTTAAACTTTAAGAAATGCACTCAGTTAGTCCTTCTGTTAATTTCGATCGTTAACTCGCTCATGTGGCATTTTTTATTATTTTTTTGATGACGTGGCAAAAACAAATTGAAAACGTGTTGATGTGGATTTTTTTTTCATGCCAACTCACATGATTACTATTTATATTTAAAAAAAAAATAAAAAAATTCTGTCTTCTTCCTTTCTCTTCTTTCTTCCTCTTCTTCCTTGGGCCAGGCCATTGAACCCAGTTTGCTGGGTTTGACGGAACCCCGCTTGGGATCCAG
>BPVZ01000040.1:1053427-1064315 GCA_020521535.1 Rubroshorea leprosula
GGTTGTTGCGAGGGATTTTTGGGCAATTGCAGGTTGTTGTGAGGGATTTTTGGGCAATTGAGTTCAATGAATCGAGTTGGGTTCGATGGAACCTACTTGCTAGGTTACATCGAACCCAGATCTCTTGGGTTCTGTCAAACTTCAATCTTGAAAATAGAAAGAACACCGTTTATGGAAAGAAAAAAAACAGTAATCGATGGGCAAAGAAGCAATTCTTAGTGGTGATGTGGGATCCATTTGGATGGATTTGGCACGATTTCGCGAGGATAGCATGTGACATGGCAGAAGTTTTATGCATATCATCACTTTTTTAAGTTTTGCTCTCCACATCATCAAAAAAAATATAAAAAATGCCACCTAAGCAGGGTTAACGACCCAAATTAACAAAAGGACTAACGGAGTGCATTTTGTATAGTTGAGGGATAAAAAAAGTGCAAAAAATTGTTGAGGGACCAAAAATGTGCATTTCATAAAGTTAAGGGACCAAATTAAGCATTTAACAAAAAAAAACTCAAATTTCGTAATTTTAATAAAATACCACAAAAAATTAAAATAATCTCATTTTTATTCTAAAAATTAAGATGTTTTAATAAAATTTTTTTTCAATAAAAATTTATTAAAATTGATAGTTTTAAAAAAATTTACCTAATTTTTTTATGCATTTTTAATAAACATATATTTCTATTTTTTGAGTTTTTTCGGTGCAAACCTATTTTTTGAGTTGTTTATAAGTTTTAGTTTATATATATATTTGTATATATTTGTATCATATTTTGTCTAACTTTATCAACTCTCTACCTAAAGCTTTTAGTATTGTTACGTAAAAGTCTATCTGCTTTATGTTAAAAATCAACTTTTCATTAATCCGTGTCAAGTTGTATAGTTTTCTTTCATATCTGCTATTGTTAAGATCGTAGTATAAATTTTATTATCTTGTTTGTTTTATATCTAGTGTTAGACTACATTTACTTATTTGTGTTAAAGGTCAAGGCTTTCTAAATTGCCATCTTTTCCCATTTACGTAGCTAGTCTTCTTTGTAAGAAAGTGTTGACTAATTTTGTCAAAATTGGTTACTATTTGATCAACATTTGTTGACTATTTTGTCCTTTGTTAATATTTGGCTTCCTTTTGTTATCTGTTTCAATCTCCTCGTCAGTATTAATATCTGGTTACCTTTGTCAATACTTACTTATATCTATTTTTATAACTCTATCCAGTGCTGTTTAATATTTGATATTATTTATCTACTACTAACTTTACTATTGATATTATTATTAGTTACTGTATTTGACTTCTTCAAAAATTTAAAAATATATATATATATATATATATGAGTTTAGATTATTTAAATTTAGCTATTTCACATCCTTATAAAAAACCAAAAGCAACTTTATATAATTAGAATATAGTTTGTAGTTTTCCAGGTGTTAACCATAATTTACATTCAGATAATAGTCAGTTAAATAGTATAATAGACTTAATTATAAATTTTTCAAAAAATTATAAAAAACAAAATGAGAAGGAAAAAGTAGTACTCGAAAGGTTCCAAAGCTTTGAAAAGCATTACAACAAAAATATTGTGAGAATAATAGAAAATCAAGACTATCTACAACAACAAATTGAATTTGTCAAAAACAAAGTCAATTTAGTTAATTCTCAATTTCTAAGTAACAAAGGGTCAGATCATTTTGTTCAAAACCTTTATCATCAAACAGCTACCTTGATCCAAAATCAAGAAGAGTTGTTTAAACAAGTTCAAAAACTTCAAAAATTAATTCTTGGTTTGAATGGGTGAAACCCCTTTTACTCAAAATTCAAACTATAGAGAAGCTTTAAAAGAAGTAGGAAAATTAGGAAATCCCTACGGATTAATTGATTTCCAAACCTTAGCAGTCCAAGATCAAGTATCAGTAGGACAGCAAAATACCTAAATTATTTTGCTACTATGAATTTTAGAAAATCAAGAAGAAATCTTAAGTGAAATAAAAGATATAAAAGATCTCTTAAAAGACATAAAAGATCTCTTAAAAGACACTCACTTAAGAACTGCAAAAATATGTCAAGAGGCTATAGGACAAGATCTTCTTCAAGAAGCAAGTGAAAAAATAGATCTAGAAAGAACCATTAACATAAAAGAAGATCTTAAGCAAATAAAATCTACTCTTTCGTTTTTATCCCAAATAAAGGCTAAAGAACTTAGAGTCTCAAAAAATTACATTGTGTTACCTTAAAATCCAAAAATTATGGAATAATCTAAAATCATAGGCAACCCTCTGATTAGGATGTTCTCTAAAGGAAAACAAATTCAAGAATCTATAAAAGTCGAAACTTTAATAGATCTTGAGGAACAAATAAAAAGATTTAAAAGTGATAAATTTGACTTGGTCAAACCCAATTATCTTTATGAAAATGCCAATTCCTTATTTAATGCTAGATCAATCTTTCAGCATTATCAGGAAGTTTAAATATCCTGTGTCAAAGATAGTAATAATGTTACCTTAAAACTATTAAGCGAAAATGGATATTTTAATCTCAAAAGAATAAAATATTCATTGGTCCATGTAGGGTTAATCACTATAGGAGTCAAACACTTCATAGAAAGGGTTTAGGTACAAAATGCCTTTTAACTCTTTTAGACACAAGATATCAGCATATGATTCAAGCCCTCATAGGATCTATCAAAATAGACCTATCTGAACAAGTAGGATTTGCATACTTTACTCCCAATTTCCAAATGGACATAAAAGCCTTTAAACAATTTATAAAAGTAGGAATCATGACTAAAGGCTATTCCATGGCTGAAGGAGAGAAAAATCTTTTAGTTTGCATAGGAATCTGTAATACCCCAGAAATTTCTAGAATAAATAAGTGAGTTAGGGACTAAATTATGGAAAAATATTGTTTTGGGCTTAATAGCCGAAATGTCCAAAGTTGAGGGATTTAAAGAGGGAAAATAATTGGATAAGGATCAGTTTCTTTTCTTTTTCTTTTTCCTTCTTTTCTTCCCCAGCCATTTCCCGATTCTGCTCTTCTTCTTCCCGCTGCAGCCGAACAAAGCCCCCAAGCTGCCGGCGACTTCCTCCCTTGAAAAACCGGTAAAGCTTGATGATTTTCCCTTATTTTCTTGTCCAAGAACCTGATTTAGAACCCAGAAATCTTCCCCCCCTGCTGGAAAAGCCGGATCTGCCCTGCTCTGCTTTGTCCTTCCGCCGGCTGCTCTTGATTGTGGGTGATTTCTGGGCATTTTTTTCGGTAAGAACAGCCCCTAATTCCTTTGTTCTTGCTTGAATTGGCTTGGGTTAACTTTGATTGCTCTTATTTCCTTCAATTTTTGGGTAAACCCGTGAGCTTTCCCTGCAGCTTGCCGCCGGCTTCTTCCCCCTGCTAGGTCCGGTTCTTGCTGGAAAATTCTGGTATGTGACAGCCTTTTAAGGCTTAAATTATCCATTTAAAGTTGCTGCTTGTGATGTCCGAATTTTGCTAGGAAATGGGGAAATTCCGGTAGCAATTAAGAGGGATTTAAGTGTGTTTTGTTGCTTAATTCAAGTGAGATTTATGTGATTGAGTGTTAGTTGGTTGTTGTGATTTTTGGAGAAAATCCCGTGAGATTAGCTAGTGTGTTTGTCCAATTTGTGGAAGTGGAGTTACTGTTCACGTCGGGGTACTGTTCACGGGTACTGTTCACCGTTACTGTTCACACCCCGAGGGCCAACAATTAACGGGAATTTTAGTGATTGGTTTGTGATATAAGAACGAATTTAGAGATATTTGATCATGTGGAGATTTATGGAAATAGCATTGTGATTAGGAATGATCCTAATGATGATTTCAGCTTGAATTTGTGATAGTCCAGTATTAATTCTTGAAATATCTTGATTAGGTTCCAGATCGTTCTGTCAGTTAGTGCGTGAATTGAGTGCTCGGTTTTATGCGAGTGAGGTAAGTAAAATTATGGTAACGCCCTTCGACTTTTCAAGCATGTTTTGATTTTTTTTTGAAGTGGTGGCGGGACTAAACCCGTTTTACACGAGCATGACTGATTTGAAGTGAAATGTTTTATGCTTTTTATTAAATTGAGCATGCCTACTTGAAATTTAAGTGACTGTCCTGATGATCTGAAAGTGATTGTGAATCGTGATTTTCCTGTTAACTTCTGCCTGTTTTGTCTCCGATGTGGTCATGTTATTCGTGACCCTGCTAGTGGGGGAGGTTACAAACGCTAGCACATGTCGACATGTTAGTGAGAGAGCTGGTTCGTTCAACCCAGCTAGTGGGGGTTATACACCCGCAAATCGTGGCCCTGCTAGTGGGGATTATACATTGGCCATGACCTATAGAGGAGACGTCTATTTCGTTCCCGCACTGTATCCGTTTTTCGTGATTGTACTTGTTGGCATGCTATAAGTTTAATAAGGGCACTCCATATTTACTTATTGAGTTTATCTCATAGTTTTTCCTTGTCCACCATTTCAGGATGTGAAATCGAGGACGGGGAAACCACGGGAAGTGACGAGTTAGAAGGCTAGCCATATTGTAATTGGATATAGATTTTCAAAATAAATCATGATCTTGTAAGCTAGAGTGTATTTGGAGATTTATGATCGGAGAAATCTTATAATTTGATCTTCAGATTTTGATGGTATCAGATTGTGGTGTGATAAGTTTCGAGCCTTGTGCATTTGTGGGACCCGTCTCACAAGTGCACGGCGTCTGCCACGTCCCCGGATTTGGGTTCTGGGGCGTGACAGATTCACTGTCCAAATAACTCAGAATAGAACAACCAATTATAGAGTGATTAGTGAAGAAATTTGTGAAATATTTTGGATAAAGGGAACTAAGGCCATTCATGCTAAACATTTAGATTCAACCTATTTGAATGGAACTGAATGGAATATAACGAAATTCCTAAATAAAACCATAATGGTATCCACTCGAAATACCTTATATCAAAATTATAACGGAGAAACGAGTTTGAGCTTTAATGATTAAGAAAATATTCTTCATGAACAAGAAGAAAATGAAGAAACAGTTGAAATCAAGATGCTACACTTCACTGAAGAAATAGAAAATGAAGAAAATGAACCTTCTTGGCTTCAAACCTTAAGAAAAAAGGAAGAACATTTTGCAAAATGGGGACCAATCAAAGATAAATATAATGAAGAATGGGAATTTGTTGAAACTTATTTTTCTTCAAAAGGAAAAGAAGTTAATGCTAAAGAAGTCTTAACACTGAAATATCATGGAGAAGATATAGAATATCAAATTCTAGATCTAGAACTTCCAGTTGAGGCTTCAAAAATCAAAAACTCATACTTCAAATCATTCATGAATATGAATCCCAACAAGAAAAAATATTAATGAATGTAACCCCAGAAAATCAAAATCAAAATCCGAATCCTAACCAAAATCCTAGTGCTCCAACTAGATCCAAAATTGAAGAAAATTCTGAAATTCCCAAAACATCTAGAGATTTCGGTTCTAGAATGTATCAGTTAGGAGGAAGATATCTCATACCTTAAGCATCACTTGAGTATAGAGGCAAAAATAGAGAGAGAGGATACAATTTGGTAAAAGAATGGAAATCGACCCAAACCAGTTACTTGCTGCAAAACAGCAAGGGACTATTCTAGAATTACCAAGTTGGAATCCACAACTTTGGGCAGAAATAATAGATCAATGGGAGAGAGACGCTTGCCGAGCATGGATCAATCGATCTATGGATGGTGAGATGTTTGAATTCTTAGAAACACTTCTAGGCCCAATTGTAGCATTGTACTGGAATACCTTTAAAAGAGAAAACCCAACCTTAGTTGCTGAAACACAAGACTTAGGGGAAAATCCGTACAATTTACCTATTTAATAAAAAAGATGTTCTTAGGATTTGATGTAACTTTTGATTTCGAAAGAGCTTTACAAAATAAAGCTATTGAGGAGCTTGAGGTCCTTCAGTTAACATCTTGGTATCCAATCGAGTCTTTCTGCAATTATTTTCTTAAACTCATTGCTAGAACAGGACAAGGATTTGATGACAACCTAAACAACAGAATCTTTGATAAACTACCAAGCACCCTTGGTAAAAAAATTAAAGAAAAATGGCTAGCTTCTAACCCTGCACCTCAACAGGGAGCAGGCCCTAAGATTTTGTTTATATATAAAATATTAAGAGAAAAATGTACAGATATCCAAATCCAAAAATCTCTTAAAAAGCAAAAATTTGGTTTTTGTAAATCCGTAATTAGAAGACATGGTTCTTCAAAAGAATCATATAATAGGAGGAAAAATACAAAAAAAAAAAAAACCAAAAAGAATGTTTTTCATGCAAACCCAAAAAATTCATAAAAAAGAAAACATATTCTCTTAGGCCTAGTAAAACCTTCAAAAAAGGAAAAAGGGGTAAAAAAGAGAAATATGTAAAAAAAAAACCCAAAAATCCAAAGAAAGACAAAAAAATGCTATATATATGGGGATCTAGGACACTATGCAAACAAATGCCCAAATAAAAACAAACCATCAGAAAGACCTTACACATGGGCAAATCTTGAGAAAGAAGAAGACATCATCTCTATAAGCAAATACGAATCTGGAAGTGATGTCTATAGCATCATTTCAGAAGATTTGTTTGTAGAAGATTTGTCTGAATCTCATTCAGAATCTAAAGAGGATAAAGATTCTAAAGACCAAAATCTTCAATAGTTTATAAATTCTCTTGATCAAAAACTAAACAGCGTAAAAATCATGATGATCAAAATTGATTCTTACTACAAACACTTATGGCAATTAAATCAACCACCACAATAGGAAAAATGTTTAGATTGTCATAGGTACACCCAACCTTCTACAAAAATTAAATGTACAATATGCCCAAAGGTATATTGTATATTTTGTCACAAAAAAAAAAAATTAAAAAAAGAGGTTAAACAGGTACAGCCTTCAAAACATGTAAATCAAATTAACATTCTTGCAACAAACGAAGAACAATTAATTGGAGAATTAGAAAAATTGTCTCTATTGCAAGAAATGAAATCAATGAATGAAACTCTCAATGAAAAAGATAAGTACATCTTGCAATTAGAGGAACAAATCAAATTTCTCCACCAAAAAATAAAAGAAATGGAAAAACAATTAACAAAAATTCCTCTCAAAGAAAAAGATGCTAATGAACAAGCAGCAAATAAAAAGGAGCCAATTTCTACTTTATCAGCTAGTGTTCCAACAAATCCCAAAGATTCAAATTCTTTGCTCAGCATACTGCGTTTAATCACATTTAAAAATGAAGAAACAAAAGAAATTTTAGGCATGATTGATACAAGAGCATCAAAAGCTCACATCCTTGAAATTAAGATCCCAAATTCTCAAGTTTCACCAATGAAAACTGTCTATGGGACTCAAATGGATGGAACTCAACTCAAATATGATAAATGCTTAAAGGATGCAAAAATTTCTTTTTGGGATTGGGGATCAAAAACTTTTGGAGAAAAGTACACTTTATCTCAAGTAATTGTACATAATATCCAAAATAATTATCCCTTCATAATTGGCTTAAACTTTATCACTCACTTTCAGGGCCAAGTGATAATTTCTTCTGATGGAGTACAGTTTGCAAAATGAACTAGTTACACCCCAACAAATAGATGTATCATGAACCTTCCAAAACCAGAAGAAATAGCACCCTAAAAAATCCAAAATAAATTAAATAAGCATTTTGAATATAGTAGTAATTATTTGAGTAGTGATGAAAATTTTTTTGATGATTTATTAGAATCTGATTATATACCAAATCTCTCATAAGAGACTTTGGAAATATTCGATGATTCTATAGATTATCAGTTTTTTGATGACTTAGCTAATGATGAAGAAGAAATATATGTAAATATAGAAAAAAAAAAACTCTTTCAAATTTGCAAAAGAAGAAAACAAAAGAAAAAGTAAAAATTATATATAAAAAAAAAGGACCTAGATGAGTTAATTAGAATAGCTAATAAAACTCAAGTTTTAAGAAAAGACCCAATCAAATATTGGGATCGGAATAAATGTACAGCAAAACTAGATATAATAAATCCTGAACTTAGAATTACTTGTGGCAAGATGGTTCAAAAAATTTTCTGATTTTGTCTTGGTATACATAGATGATATCATTGTCTTCAACAAAATTGAGACCGAGCATATCAAACACCTTCAGATCGTTTTTACTAAATTCTTGAAAAATGGCCTTATAATTTCTAAAAAGAAAATGGAACTCTCCAAAGAGTACATTGAACTTTTAGGAATGAGGATTGGACAAGGAAAAATTCAATTATAGGATCATATAGTTAAGAAGATTCTTGAATTTCCTGACAAAATTGAGGAGATAAAAGAACTTCAAAAATTCCTAGGTATACTCAATTATGCCCAAATGTATATAAAGGATCTATCTAAATTGACTAGACCATTATATGTAAAACTTAGTCCCAAAGGACAAAAGTTTTTCAATAGTGAGGACATTAAATTTGTAAAAAGAATAAAAGATGAAGTTAAAAATTTACCCTCTCTAACTCTACCATTAGAATCAGACTACAAAATAGTCGAGACTGATAGTAGTAGTGAAGGATGGGGAGCAATTTTGTTAGTAAAACCTAATGAATTTTCATCTCAAAAAGAAGAAAAAATTTGTAGATATTCTAGTGGATTGTATAGAGAAAGTAAAAATTATTTAACATCTCTTGATTTAGAAATATTAGGTGCTATAAATGCTTTAAATTCCTTTAGACTTTTTTATCCAAAATGATACTTTTACAATTAGAATAGACTGTGAGGCGATTGTAAAATATTTTCAAAAGAAGAATGAAAAAAGTCTTTCTTCTAAACGATGGATGAATTTTGCAAATGTTATAACTAGAAATGGTTTTAAAGTAAAATTTGAACATATTAAAAGTAAAGATAACTATCTTGCTGATTGGCTAAGCAGATATATTCATTCTTCTCTTGTGCAAGATCAAAATGAGACGCTCGACTTTAAGCAAAACCAACAATAGAGGCAAAACCTCTAGAGTTAGGTCCTGTACAGAAGGGCTCAATTTAGATCCAGTTGCTGATCAACTTCTGAACAACATTTAGGAGAGCTTTGGCAATTTGAACCTTTTTGAGAACAATTTAAGAACCTTATCCTAATATTTGAGAAAATATAATAAATTTAATTGTTATGTTCTAATCAAGGGAAAAACCCCTGGAGTTTATAAGAAGTGGGATGAAATCTTGTTTGAAATAGAGGATTTTAGAAGACCACTCTATAAAGAGTTTTATCTAATTGAGGAAGCTATCCAATTTGCTCAATAGTATCTTGGAGACAGTTTTTTCATTAGCCCTCATCTTTCTCTAGATTTGTAGAAACCTTCAGGAGAAATAATGAAGACCACCTTAGCCCCACTGGCAGGTGGAAGACAATTAGTTCCTTCATTGGGAATTAATCAATATTTAATTGAAGGATCCTCCTCAACTTCTACATCAATTCCATTGGTGGATGACACTTAGAGGCAACTTAGGATGTATTTCAATCCACATGTTCCCTTACTCGAGCTGCCAGATGATTCAAGACAGTTAATATTTCAGAAAGCAGAAGCTTCAGGTCATGCTAAATTGAAGGCTATTCAACAATTCCTTCAACAGATAGCTGAAGATGGTATCAACCGACCTGGTATAGGCTTCACATGGGACACCTATTATTCTACTACATAAGGAAGACTCAAAAGGTGTAATAGGTGCAAAGGAGAAACTGCAGATAGAATTCCATTTGAATGATATGATTGTCAGTGTCAACTCGTCAATAGCATTTGTAGGGTTTCTCTAGATCTATCCTCATATGAACCAATTCAATTTTTATATGAAGGGGAAATCATTGAGTTAACTCCATAGTTACTCCTTGATTATGGTTTTCTCTATCAATTAATTTTTACGAAGATTAAGGATACAAATCTTGTGGGAAGAAAATTTGCCCTAGCTGTTTTAGAAAGCATGCCTCCCAACTACATTAAGGCATTGATTCAGAGCAAGGCTCCTGAATGGAAGGGTAGACATTTGCTTCCAACACAACACAAGATTATTTTAAGGAGAAGAAGCAATTTACTGCTTCTCTATAGAGACATTTAGGCTTGGCCATCTACCACTCAGTCCCTCACAAAACAAATCAGACACTAGAGAGCTAGAACAATGGCACACATGCAAGTCATGGAGATGATTTTACAACTAGATACACCCTTTTTACTGAGGATAATATTTAAAAAATTTATCTTGATCATGATGTGTTCATTCATAGCTAGAGTCAAAAAGAGATTCCCTTCTCACCTCAGACAAGCTACACTCAGCTACTGCATATTACTCTGAGCAGTATAAAAATGGTGAAGAGCAATCTGAATATCGAGGCGCTAGAATTGATTTGGGTGGTGACCTTCCCAATGATGACCCAAACTCGCCAGAGATTGGAACAGGCTTTTATGACGATCTTGACTCAGTTGGATGGGAAAATCTCAAAAATCAAATGGAGAGATAATCAATAAATTAGACAAAGGAACAACCATGCCTTACTTCAAAGTGACTGTCATGAGACATGTTCCTCAAAAGTTGTTCACTTTTTATCTTTCCAAAAAGATAAAAATGACCAACCATGGTTATCTCTGTAAATAAACTTAGGGTTAGTTAATCATAGTTACTTTTCAGTGACTAGAGTTATTGTTACTACAGTTACTTTTGTAACCTAGGTTAGTTTTTCTTCTATAAATAGAGAAGAAGTTAGAAAGCTAGGCAGGTTGAAAAAAGAAATCATGAAAAAGTTTGTAAAAAGTCTTAACAAGTAGTAGAAAGAGAAAGTCCAGAGAAAGTTCGAAAGTGGTACTCATCTCAAATCCTTTGTAATCT
>BPVZ01000040.1:1097117-1114968 GCA_020521535.1 Rubroshorea leprosula
ATTGGTTTTGAATTAATTTATTTTAATTAGAGTTGGATGAATCGATTTAGATCGAATTTAAACATTGGTGCATTCCCCTACATGGCCCGTGTGGCCACACTGCTCAGCAGCAAAGTGGAATGTATCCTTTGGTCTTGAGTTCGAATTCTCTCAGTGTTGAACAGATGCTAATTTAACCATATAATTTCCATTGTCAAAAAAAAAAAACATTGGTAGTGCCTGCCCCTGTAACATGAACCATATTAATGGTATGAGCAGTACTAGGGGCACTCGCCTCCTGCACTCTCCGGCCAACACTTCCACTTTCATTGGGCCACGTAAGCTTGCTTTGGTGGTTTTGGAGCGCAACCTCTTTAGTCAAAATAACGTGGCCCAATCAAAATGAGAGTGTTGACCGGAGAGTGCAGGAGGCGAGTGCCCCTAGCGCTGCTCTTAATAGTATTAAGTAAGCTAATTATATTACATTTCATACTTTATAACGTGTAAATTACAATTTAATTTTTTCCATGGTTACCCGTTATACTTCATAGTACTCCTTTCATTTCAAAATAATAAACATTTTTTTATTTAAAATTTGTCTCAGAATAATAGTAATATTTTTTTTCTATCTCAAGGGAGACATTTTTTCTTTACTTTAAGTTTATAATTATTTCTTAACTTTAATAATTCATTTTAGAATTAAAATAGTTTTTATTTATAATTATTTTTTAGGAAAATTATATATATTCCTTGCAAAGTTACATATTCCATTATACATTGATGGTTTTTATTACTTAATTTATTCATTAAACACTAACGATTTTTGTTACTTGTGCTCGGAACAGTAGCCCTCATTTAATTGAAACCGTCAGTATTTAACAGGGAAAGTAATAAAAACTATTAGTGTATAACTTTACATGGTGTATGTATCATTATTCTATTTTTTAATGATAAAAAAAGTAAAAATATAAAATGTTTCCAAATCCTTAATCTAAAAATAAAATAGAAAAATGTTTATTAGTTTAGGGTGAAGAGTATAAACTTGTGTGGTTTGCGTCAAGGGAAGGGAGGATGCGAATCAATTTTCTTATTTAGATTAAAAAAAAAAATTTAGGGCCTATTTGGTTATAGTGCCACTTTATTAGGAAAGTTTTTATTAGAAAAAAAGATTAAAAAATACTATACAAAAAATGAATAATTTTTGTAACAAAGTTTTGATATAATATTATTAGGTTATTAACTTTGTTGTGTTTGGTAAGAAATTGATATAAAAAAAGTTAGTGAGAAATGATACATATACTTTGTAAAGTTATATATTATGTTACACACTGACGGTTTTTGTTACTTTTGCCATTAAAATTGACAGTTTTCATTACTTATGTCGTTACTTATGCCGTTAAAATTGAAGGTTTTTGTTATACACTGATGGTTTATAATAGATTGTGTAATTTTACAAGGTATATGAATCGTTGTCCAAAGTTAGTAGGTAAAATTGTTAAGTGGGTCTAATAGAGAAATAGTTATAGGGAAATGTTTTCCTTTCCAAAATAGGTGGAAAGAAAACTTTGCATTTTGTGAACTGTGTTAGAAAAAATAAAGGTTGAAAATACCACTTTTACCCTATTTTATTATAGTATTAATGTGTGAAAATATATAATTAACTTTATTTGTAAATAACCTTACGAGGGAGAAAGTTTAGAGAATTTTAAGAGAAAAAGTTCCTCCTCAACCAAACACCCCCTTAAGGTGAGGGGAGGGTGCCTTAAACCAAGCATATTATATATATATATATATTAGTAGATATTCATTTACACATAAATTTTATATATCACATTTGTATAAGATCTCAATCATTTATCTCTTTACTTTCAATGTTTTTCAATGGTTGAGATTTATTAATACTTTTAGGTAAAAAGATGATTATCTTTAAAAAATATGAATAAATCTCAACAATTGAAAGTGAAGAAATGAATGGTTGAAATTTATCACTACTTTTTAGGTGAAAAAAAATTATCTTTAATAAATGTAAATAAATCTCAACCATTAAAAGTGAAGAGACAAATAAATTATTGAAATTTTATACAAGTATGGTGTGGAAGACTTTTGTATAAGTGAAGTTTTACTTATATATATATATATATATGAGAAAAGGAAAAATCAGGACATTATAGCATTTAAATACATATAATCACAATTATTAAACATGTGAGATATAGTGTGGTCCCAAACTTTATTGACTTCATTATGTGACTATTATTGGAAAATGTTAAGATGTTATGATTTTTCATTTTTCCTATCTATAGTAGAGATCTATTTATATACAAATTTTATACATCATATTTATATAAAATTTTGAGCATCCATCTATCTATCCACTTTTAATGATTAAGATTTATTTACTTTTTATTATATTTATTAAAAATAATTTTTTAATCTAAAATGTCGTTATAATTCTTATAAATATGTTGTTTCGTCTATATTATGTTAAATTTTATAATTTAAACTATTAAATAAGAAAGATTCCTAAATATGTAGTTATTATTTTATCCAATGATTGTGATTTTATAATTCAGACAATAAAACTATGCACACAAACTTTATACTATCATATTTATTTTCATTACCATAATATTGTACTTAATCTTTTTTTTAAAATAATGATTAGAAAAATAATAATAAAACCCCTCTTATCCTTACTAAGCAAGCAAAATGAGAAAAGAAGTGTGTTAAATGAAACATTACTTGCGTCTTTTAGCATTGATGAATTCGTGTGGGCGGCGAAGGATCTTGAAGTACCAAAGGAAAGTGATCATTTCACCGGAGAGCGGAAGCCTCATAGGACCGGGAGGCAGCTTGGTGCCTGTACCGGAGTACTTGGATAGGAGAGGAATGGCATAAAAAAGCTCATTCCACCACCACAATAGCCACCCCAGAAGTGGCAGAGCCCCCAAAAGCCAAGCCAACCACACTGCCATGGCGGTTTATGATTATCCTGCCAACCCAGAACTCGACCACGTTTATATATATATATATATATATTTTTTTTTTTTAAAAACCACACTACCATGGCGATGGCGGTGGTTCATATATATTTATATAATTCTTTGGTTTTGCTGATAAATATATATATATATATATATATATATAATTCTTTGGTAATTTAATTTGTTGATTCCTTGCTAAATATTCCACTCGATAAAAGACCGCTAGTTTGACATCTGCTACGTACCTGCCACACTCATCAAGTAGGATTAATTTATTATTATTATTATTATTATTATTTGACATTGACTTGTATCATGTTACACAATTATTTTCATCTCTTAATTCATACTATTTACATGCCATGTAAATCAAATTTTTCGTCTTTTATTTTTACTAAAAAAATTACATTTGAATTATTTAAGTTGTTGGTATTATAATTAATTAATATTATTATTATTATTTGGTTTTGATTTAGCAGTAGGGTATTCTCAATTAACTTGCATATACCTTTAAACTAATCCCTTCCTAACCCAATAAAATATAAGTCATTTTACACTGAAATTAAACAGTTCATAAAAAATTATTTTTTTATTAATCATTTTAGAAAATTAAATTTTAATAAATAAAGTATAAAGTAAACTATTTTGTCAACTAAGATTTAAGATAGTTTATAAATTTGAATTTGGATGAGTTTAGTTACATTTGATCCAAGTCTCGACGACATAAAGATGTAGAATGAATCACCCAATCTAGATAAGAAATTCCAATTTTACTCCTTGTTTCTTTTCCTTTCCTTCACATTCATTTGTTAGACAATATGTGGCTCTTAACCCAATATAAACTTTTAATTTAAAATCAATTAATAATAGTTTATATCATATTTCTTCTTTTATTTTTCAAATGCGGAATTTCACACTTCTGCACGCCCTCTCACATGCAACCTTATTAAAACAAAGGGAGTAACTAACTAATTGGAATTACATTGTGGGGATTGTTTGCGGACTCAAAAACGTTTTTCTAATCGGACAAAATTGTGTCGATGTTTTAGTACGAGATCCCTTCGGTCACATGCTTTAATAAACAATATAAACATTTTTCTAATTTGATCCCTTTCTTTTATAAGAACAATATAAACAAATAAATAAATGACCATAAAATCTCAAATTCACCTCTAAATAGATAAGTAAAGACATATTCATTTCTAAAAAAATAAAGATAAAATTATCTTTTCAAATTAATGATCAAGACAAAGAATTTATTATTTAACATGTGATGCTGTTATATATTTAGAATTTGTTTGTTACCTAACTTTATTTTTAACAGAAAACTAACATGTGATATCGTCACACATTAAATAATAGATAATTTGTTTTGATTGACAATTCAAAGAGATAATTTTTTTTTTAAAGAGTAAATTTATTCATGTTCATCTATTTAAAGGGTGGGTTTTGTTTGGCGTAGCATTTTTGTGATGAAGATCTCTAGCTGGCGTTATCATCCTTCTAAAAACCATTATCATGCTATAAAAATTTATTCTTTGGGAACCCTTTGCTTTCCTAGAGCTATTGCCGATCAGTTCTCAGCAACCACGTGACTGAACTGAACCCCATTTTAACCCATTCAGCAACAACTTAGCTTATTAACCCTTTGGGTTTGCCGTTAAAAAACGTTGGGGTTTATTCCAAAATTATGACTAATTATATGCATTAAATGCAGATTCAAATCACTTCATTGTTTATATAGGTGTAAATAATAACAAGATTGACTGTAAGACTAATTTGTGCCGAAGCTCCATTTGCTTTGAGATTGGAGCTAGTGCCAAAGGTCCAAATACCTACATTATCAAAACAAGAAGTTCAATACTAGGGTACACCATACGGAGCTTAATTTCTTTATACTTTAATTTATTTATTTATTTATTTTTTTTTGAACTTTTTGGACATGGGCGGGTTCGAAACCCGCCGGGGGAGGGGGAAATGCACTTTGCAATGGCAAGTGCCATTGGGCCTCTAGGCCTAGTGCACTTTAATTTATTTTTTGAATAGTGAGAAATTTGAGAGAATGAGGATAGTACATAACCATGTCAAGACTTGAACACGGGTATTGAATGGGGTGAGGGTGCCCTTAACCAAGGAAGCTTAATTATTCACTTTAGGATTATTATTTAGAGATTACTAATATAGCAATTTACGATAATCAAATCCAAGAGGCGTAGCATGCTATTATTGATGGTTATTTAAACAAAAATGCAATAGTTACACCATTATATAATATTATAAACTTATAATATAACACGTCATTATATAATTAATTATTTTTTATCAAGAATCTATTCATAATATTTTATATATTTATTCATTTAATATCATGTTATACTAATTTAATATTACATCATCACTATAAACTTATAATTCTACATAATATTTTAATTATATCATTGACAATATCCAGATAGGTGTTCATCAATTTAATGTGCCAAATAGTAAGAACTGACTACACTTATAAGACATGGGAAAATCAATGGCCAGCCTTCCATCTTACTGGCCAGCCTTCCATCTTACTGACCATAAAAATATCAATCTCTTAACTTATAATATAAAAGTTTTAACCACTCATCTTTTCAGCCCAAATAAAAACACGAAAAACAACGGCAAAGTCATGTGCCCATTAATACTGTGTTATCCATTGCCATGTCAACACCAACGTGGCCAATTATTGCTATGATAGACTGCCACTATGGATAATAATTTTAATGCCGGGCTTAACTAAACAAACTTGAAGTTAAAAGGACTCGATAAAAGGACTTGAAAAGGAAACTTAAAGTGATTTACATGAGAGTCTTTTGTTCATTCTCTACAACTTTAGACAACAAGTTTACTTTACTCTCCTCACTGACCAAGAGAATTTGGGTTGAATTCATCAAAGACTATTTGACAAAGTTGAAGGGACCACAACAACAAGGACGAATCCTCTGTTGCTAGACCACACGTTTGACGGGTATTGTTCTTAATTGACATTTTAGATTTGTCTTAGGTTTTGGTTATCTCAATCAGTGAATGATAGCAAATAAACAAATGATAAACAAGGATTAGTGTTAATTAAAAATAAATTAAGTATTTATTAATTCAAATTTATGCTTAATATCATTATTAGTTAGTTGATTTGTCAGTAAAAAGACAATTTATAAAGCGAAGCTAAATTGAGTTGCTGTGTATTATAGGGCACTAATTCATTTATGTGAATTTCATTTTTAATTCAATATTTTAGGGCATTAATTCAAGCTTTCTTATGGTGAGATTAAGCCTTACTGTTTTAGGGTTAAATTTGGGTTAGGCTTTTTAAAGGAAATTATTTTTATTGCAGTTTATTTTGTTTTTTGATTGGAGATGCCTTGTCATTGTTCTAAAGCACACTTAACTATTTTGTTATTGTTTTGTTGTTCTTACACTACAACATTTTTGCCATTTAGCTACGAACAAAAACCATATATATATGGTAAAAATCTTGTGAAAACATGAGCACTGTCCCCTCCTTGTAGATTAGACAATACTAAATATCCTGACTTGGTAGAGAAGCACCCATCCTTTGAGTGCTGCCAACGCCAATGATCCTTCTTGCATCTTATCGGTTGCACATTGATTAATTTCTCTTGCAGCTCCTTTGCTTGCTTCTCTTCCCAATCAAATAGCTTTCTTCTCCATTGCAGATTCCAACTCCAAAGGCCATCACTCTAGGTTCCCATTTGATTTACTTTACTGTCCTTACTTGTTGACAATAAATACAATCTCGCATACATGTTAGCTAAAGCCCATGAATCCATCCAATTATTATTCCAAAAATTAAATTTATTTCCCTCGCCTAGGCTACATCTAAAATTCTGTATCAACCATCCATTCCTACCTACTTCTAACATATTTAAACTACAAATGTCCTTCCACCGTCTCGACCCCAACCCCAAGAACAAGGCCAATGTCATTCTTGATTAAATTATGGGGTAATATTCTAAGCCATTATTGTGTCATATTGAGCAATCTCTTTCTTCCTTTCACTTTTCCCTTTGCATTTTTTATCCTCTGCCCTGTCTGTTACTATTTTAAAATCAACTACCTTTAATTTAGTATTTTCAAAAACTCCATTGTCTGCCATTGTCACACCTTTCCTTTTATTAAACAATTTTTTCTACTATTTTAATTGATTGTGTTCTTTATTGTTCTCATTGCAATTAGCAATATTACCTAAGTTGATAAGTCATGGATAAATATCGAACAAAAAGCTTCCTTCACATATATGCAAGGGGCTATGAGATTCATTTTGTTTGCCTCAAACAACCTAGATCAAGATGGAAAATCACATGTCCTTGTAGGATGTGTGAACGAGCAGTCTATGTATGCATAAGATGGGTTTGATCATATCATATAGAATGGATTTCTAGGGGCTATGTCAATTAGGGATTGCATGGTGAGGGTGTTAGATCATCAACATCTCAAGTTGAAATTAATAAATAAGATTAGGACTTTCTTCATGACATGCATGGTTTATTCAGTGATGTATTCAGTATGTATGATACAAACACAGACATTAATGGTGGTATAAGTGTTGATTTAGATGGAACAAGTACTGAAATGAGAGATGACCATGGACAACATAGTCAATTTGAAAGCAGTGATGTAGATGTGCTTTTTAACTTACTCAAGGAAATTAAGCAAGAGTTGTATCCTAATTGTAAGATGTCAAAGCTACCATTCTTTATACACTTGTTCCACATAAAATGTCTTAGTGGTTGAAGTAATATATTATTATCCATGCTCTTGGAATTATTGAAAGAGGCATTACTTGATGGAAACACACTACCTGCTACTTATAATGAAATGAAGAAAATATTTTCAAGTCTTGATTTAGGGTATGAGAAATATGTGCTTGTCTGAATGATTGTGTGTTATTTTGGAAAGATCATCAAAATCAACAAGAATTGCATGTGTGCAATGCCTTTATATGGAAGGAAAGTAGTGTTGTTGTGGAAGATGGGATCGAGAATTTTAGTACAAAGAAAAAAACTATTGCTGTAAAGATATTACGTTGGTTTCCTTTAAACCAAGGTTGCAAAGATTATTCATGTGTTCAAGGATGGCTTCTTCGATGAAATGGCACGAATAAGGGCACACTAAAGATGGATTGATGAGGCATCGTATAGATTCTCCAACATGGAAAGATCTAGATTCTTAATATCTAGAATTTTTTGCTGATCCACGCAATATTCTCTTGGGATTAACTTTGGATGGTTTTAATCCATTTGGGATGAAGATAGTTTCTTATAGCACATGGAATGTTATCTTGATATTATACAATTTGCCCCTGTGGTTGTGCATGAAGCAACCCAAATTCATCCTCACATTATTGATTCATGATCCTAAGGGCCTAAGTAATAAGATTAATGTATACTTGTGGCTTGTAATAGAAGAATTAAAAAAACTATGGGAAGAAAGATTAAAAACTTATGATGTCTCTGTTACTCAAAGTTTCCTAATGCGTGCAGTAGTATTGTGGACTATTAGTGACCTTCTTGGACTTTCTACTCTCTCTGAGTATAGTGCTAGAGGGATGTATGCCTACCCCTATTGTGGTTTTGATATGAAATCTTTATGGTTAGTACATAGTAGCAAGTATTGTTATATACGCCATCGACAATGGTTAAAAGCTAACCACATTTACCATCAAGATGTGCAATTATTTGATGGAACTTACAAAACACGTACAACACCTATAAGGCTAACTGGGTTTGAGGTGTTAAGGTAATTATAATGCCTAGAAGATGGAAACAACAATGGCAACATGCAACCTTGGAAAAAAAAAAGAGAGCATCTTCTTTCAGCTACCTAAATGGGAACATCTCTTATTGCATCATAAATTTGATGTGATGCACACAATGAAAAACACATTTGATAACACTTGTGGCACCATCACAGGGTAGCAAGGGAAGTCTAAAGACAATTACAAAGCACGGGGTCATTTAGAAAATATGGGTATATGGAATGATCTCCATCCAATTACTTGCCAAAAGCTTGCTACCAAATGACCTCCAGAGGAAAAGATGCTTTCTTTAAAGTTCTCAAGGATCTCCAAGCCCCAGATGAACTATCATCCAATGTATTGCATTGTGTCCAACTTAAACCACACAAATTAATTGGACTCAAAAGTCATGACTGCCATGTGTTGAGGCTTGAACTTTTCCCTATTGCATTACGTAAGTCTTTTCTGAGCAAAGTATGCTTAACCATCATTGACTTTTGTAAATATGGTAAGAACATTTGCTCTAAGATACCATGTAAGAGAGACCTTGACTTGCTTGAGTATAGAGTTACAATTACCTTTTGTGAGATGGAAAAGATATTCCTTCTTTGGTTTTTCACCATCATAGTTCATTTCGTTATCCACTTGGCAAATGAGGCAAAACTTGATGGGCTAGTTAATTTTAGGTGGATGTATCCTATTGAAAGGTACAACTTAAACTCTTGTCATGTGGCTCTAGGTTTTTATATATCCATATTTTTATTCTTTAAAGGAAGAACTAATATTTCCTAATTTTAGTTACTTATGTTGAATCTCATATGATTAAAGATATTAAATGAATATGGAGATCTTTTTTCTATTGCTAACATTAGGGACTATTAGATGTTAATCTAGATTAATATATTTTTATTTTTGTTAATTTTGCTTGTTTAGGTATTCTTAATCAATAATTGGATATCTTTTAGAGTGTTATTTTAGCCTTTACTACTTTGATATTAAATTTTGCCTTCACTTGTTATGTGAAATGTTGTTGATTCATTTGAACTCGATTTATCTCTTTCTGGTAGTCATCGATTTTATTGGATTGAGTTTTTTTTTTTCCCCCTTTTTTATGAGGTTGAAAGTGGGTTTATTCTTGAAAGAAAAATTAGATTTTTCTGGGAGTATTGGTAATGAAGGAATGCAATAAAGTTGTGATTTTGTGAAGGAAGAATGAAAGCTTTTAGATTTTTTGAGTTATTTATAAGGGAAATCTTCTGTATACACTATGAAATACTTGGATACTGCTTTTGATTGGTTTTAGGATTTATGGGTGATGTTAGTTTAATCATATGTTTGTTACATTTTAGTTGCCAAATATCAACTTTTTGATGTTTTTCGTTTGGCTTCTTTTTTTAGAGGATCCAAATAGAAGAAGGATGGAGGTTCAGGGGAAGGGAAGAATTAGGACACGTTTTGGGGATTTTTTTTCTTTCCTTTCCTTTCCCTTGTATTCAGGGGGTAAGGGGTTAAAAGGTTTTCAATGTTGCCATTGGATTTTTCAAGGCTAGAATTTTCATAAAATAAGTTCTTACCATGCAATGTTTTTTTTTTTTTTTTAATTATTTACAATTCTTTTTGTTAAACCCATATCAGCATTTGTAGAAGTTGGTATGTTATCATTGTTAGAATTGCCTTTGCTATTGAATATGGATAATATAGTATCTAAACAAGAAAGTCATATTGGTTTATAAAGAAAAAGTCAGTTTGTTTTGTAATATTGCTTATTAGCTTCACTAAATCTCATCATATATGGGATCATAAGAATAAGATATTGGTTATAGAGTTTTATATGTTGGCATGATTCAACTATGTCACTAGCTAGGTTCATCGAGCATGTAAAGCTTACATTTGAGTCACTGTGCATTTCTTAGATGATCTAGTTTGAGTCCAAAGCACTTCTTGTTGCTTGTTTAAAGCTAGATGTTTGAAGTCTTTGTTCCTTTTACTATACTTATTTTTGATGCTTATATCTAAAATTATTCCCATATTCAAATATTTGATTAAGAATAATTTTATGCTTGTTTAGTTTTCTTAATCAATAATTTGAAATTTTGATTAAAGATGTTTTGTTTTATTTATCATATATGGCTAAACTACTTTGTAGTGCTTTCATGTTTTAATGAAATTTTTTACCTTGTTTCTGAAATTATTTTACAAAGGATTATTTGGTCTAGTATTTTATTTCAATTGTTGACGTGCAAAATTGAACTTTCCCTTGTGTTTCTCTTTTCCTTCTATAGGACAATTGAAAACCTAGGCCTTTGCTTTCTGTGTCTAAGATTCTTGTTATTTGTTTGCTAATTTTAGCCTCTCTTTTGGTGACATGATGATTTTTTTTTTTTTAGCTAGATGAGTAATAAATGAACTGCTTTTTTATGATGCGTAGCATCTTTAGTTCTTTTATATTAGTCTTATTAATTTGGATTGTGTTTGCACAATATATTTTGTTTATTGGCTCATTGTTGATCTTATTATGCTTTTGTCAATTTATGCGTCTAAGTTCTAACCTTCTCACCTACACTAACAATTACCATATAATGCTACAAGTGTCCTTTACTGACTTTTCCATTTTGGATGGAATTGCAATTAATGATTGTTTGTAGATTGTAGTAGAACTTATGTAGTTCTTTTAATTAATAAAAGAAGAACCATGTTTTTTGTTTTATTTTCAAATTTATTTATAATGATTCATATTTGAATAGAAACCTTTTACATTAAAGTCTTATGTACATAATCCAAGGTACCTAAAAGACTCCATTGCCAAAGGTTATTAGCTCAAGAGTGCTTGACATTTTGTTCAAGATATCTCTTGAGGGTTAAGACTAAGTTCAATCAACTAATGCGCAATGATGATCATCATGAAAATGTGAGACCGCTAGGGAGAATGGGTAAACAAGGCTTCCAAGTCAAGAAGCAAAAAAGGGCCTCTTGAATTGAGTTAGATGACTAGACATGTATGCAAGCACATAGATATATGTTGTTCAACAGTGAGGAAGTTGCCTCCTTTCTAAAGTTATTTGTTTGTTCTCTTTTAAATGTATAATTAGTTGGTATATACCATACTTATCATTTATTGAAATTTGCATGTAAGTATCACAAGGAGGTGATTATGAAATAGAGGCACTCTTGTAGACTGAACATCATAAGATTGACAAAATTCATAGCCAAACGTTTAATTTTTGGTACGAAGAATAGGTAAGTAGCACATAATTTGTAATTAATCGATTCATGCTATTACCACTTTCAAAAAATAGGTTAAGAACTTGTTAAAGAAAGAATGTGTTGAAATTATAGACTGAATCAAATGTCTAGCTCATGGGCCAAACAATAGGGCTAGAAAATACATAGATTATATGGTTAATTGTTTTCGATTTGACATTAGGGAACACGAGAGATCACTGAAAACTCAAAACAGTGGTGTTGTGATAATGAATGATCAAAGCTATGATAGTGGATAGTTTGTAGAAAAAGTGATTAACTACTATAAAGTATTAATTGACATCATTGAATTGAATTACTCTAGTATGTATAAGTTTGTGCTTTTTAGATGTGATTGGGTTGATATTAATAGACGTAGTATGGAGGATAATCTTCACTTTACTCTAGTAAAATTCTCACATCTTACCCATAAAGGTGACAATTTACTGGACAATCCGTTCATTTTAGCATCACAAGTTAGAAAAGTCTACTATGTTGAGGATGAAAAGGACAATGGTTGGCTTATTGTCAAGCTAGCTAAGTTGAGAGATGTTTTTGATATGGGGATACAACACAATGGTCTATCAATTAGGGATAGCACTAAGGATATGACTTGGGCTACATCTGATGTTGATGAAGCTGAAAATGGACTTGATGTCATACCAAAGATGGAGGAAGAGCAAGTAGAAGATGACAAATTGATTCCAGAATATTGAATAACGATCGATTTTTAGTTATATAAAGAAGTTTTTTTTTTTGTTATTTTTTTTACGGATTGATATGTTTGTTAATATTGAGATTGAAACTACTTAAAAAAAAACCTTATTGAGACTAAATGCTTTATGTTTGTTGAGCTCCTTGCTATTTTACAATGATTCTTGTCTTAAGATGTGTTTGTTAAAGTATGGATTTGTATAGTTGATGTTGATTTTAGTAAGTTTTAAAGGAAAATTGAATGCTAGAGGAGAATTATAATGTATATATAGAGAAATGGAAGATAGGGACGGTTAAGAGATTGTGGAGTTAGGATGCCCCATGGATCTGACTCTTTTTATTCTAGATTTGCTTTTTTCGGCAATCTAAAAATTTGTTGCATCTTTTTTCTTTGGAAAAAATGTTGTATAAATTTGAAGTAATCTAGATATTTTTTTATACTTTTTTTTTCAATTTCTAACTAAGTTCTTTTTTTTCCTAATGCTTGTTAAAAAAGTGAGGAAATTGATCTATGTACAGGAAAAAATTAGTCCAAAGCATTCATTAAACACTAGTTAATTTATTATTACTTTTTAGTAATGAGTTTATACTCACAATTGTGAAAAACCATAGGTATAGGTTAGTGTTATACCTATACTTGTATGTGACCAAAGGTCTATCCCTTTTGTATACCTATGGGTTTTTATGTATATGAGTAAATCTTAAATTCATATACCTACGAACTACACATTGTCACTAATAACTCTTCTATGTGCCTACACCAATTTAAATTGTGTAGGTATAGTCTAATTTTTCCTACGGCTTTTTTTTATAAGTGTAACTATAACTTATCTATATACCCACAAACCATAAATCAAAGCTAATAAAACCCTACACCCATGAAATAGTGAGCGTAGGTAGAAAAAAGCATAGGTATATGGCAAATATGCTCTAGTGTTAGTATGATCATGTCATTACTTTATCACTCACTCTTGTTGCTTTTTTGAGGCCAAATTATAAGGATTTTGTAGAGGCAATTGAAGATATAGGGCAGAGTTGTATGGCCCAAGAAATAGTGCATGGAGGTACTGAACAAAGATAAGAAAACACACATGTAAATGGTATTAAAAATCAACAAGGAGGACAAAAATAATATTCACCACAACCAGCTTGAACTAGGATTTGATATCTCAAATGGTGTAAAATATGAAATGAAAATGATAGCTTATGGTTTGACTTTTGTGAGTTATTCAACGATGCTAATGATGAGGAGGTTGTTACTACTACTTAGAAAGCAAAGGAAACTTAAAGAAATAAACGAAAAAAGGGTATAAAATTCGAATAAGAGATGATGCCTTTGGACCTAGCAATGGTGGGGTTAAAGAGGGGCAACAACAAAGCAAAATGAGACTAATTTAAATGATCTAAGCACTGAGTCAAATGATAGTGAAGATGATAACTCTATTCCAAGTGATGATCCCAGTGACTACTCTCATAACCAGTCAAATGATGAGTCCAATGATGAAGATGATGTAACAATAACAAAAAGTTCAAAAATCTACTTTGATCCTAAAGTAATTCAAATGCCATTTGAGATAGGAATGAAGTTTAAGAATTGTGCACATTTTAAGTAAGCTTTGGCATTAGACCAGATCCAAAAATGGGTTAAACTAGGTTGGGTTAAAAATGAGCCACATAGACAAAGAGTTTATTATAAAAAAATGAAAGGTGTCAATGACAACTCTTTGCTAGCTATGAAAAGAGGGACAAATCCTTTAAGATTAAGTCATATTATGGGAAACGTAGTTGCTTCCAATTGTTAGATAGCAACATGGTGACTTCCTAAGTGCTTGCTAACCACCACAAAGCTAGGATACTTGCCAATCCCCATATTAAGACTAGTGAGTTAGTGAGGCTTACTAGTTATGATTTGAAAGTTCATGTTTCTAGAGCCAAGTGTAAGATGGCCAAGGAAAAGATAGTCAATGAGATGAAACAATTATACATGAAGCAATTCTCTCAATTAACTGCATATGAAAGACAACTTTTGAGAACATCACCTGGTTCAAGTTTTGTTATAGATTTTTTATCCAAGTATTGATGAGCAAAAAGAAGGTTCAAAGGAGTTTATGTATGTCTTGATAGCTGTAGAAAAAGTTTTCTTATGGTGTGTAGGCCTATAATAAGTGTTGATGTGCTTTTTTTTTTTTTTGAAGGTTTTATGTAAAGGAAACATTCTAGTTACTGTTGGGAAGGAATGGAACAATCAAATGTTCCCTATTGCATGGGCTATTGTCATAGAAGAGACCACTGAAGTTTGGGAATTTTTCTTTAGGTGCCTTAGTAATGATATTTCTAATCACACAAGCAGGCTTGGCAAAAATCAACATGACTCATAAAAACAGGTTAAGGTCTACATATTTCAACTCATGACTTATTGGTAACTAGTAAATTTGACCCGAATGAGTCATGGGTCATGGGCAGGTCAACCCACAAGTTGACAAGTTGGCCTGTACAATTCTTTTTCGGAAAAATATTATTTTTAAGTTTACTAAACCTATTTATTGCCAATAATAATAATAATGGCCTTATTTATTATTATTAACAAAAATTATTTCTTTATTAACCAATTAACCCTTTTTATTGCTAATTATGATGGCCAATTTCATGCCTCTACTCCACCTCACCAACTCATTGTAGAACTCTTTCATCTTCATTCTTTATTCAGTTTAGTGCTCAAAAGTCCCTAGTGTCAATGTCTACTCACTCTCCACACTAAACTTTGCATCTTCCCCTTTCAATCCTTCATATCCCTCACTTATCTCAATCACTCCACCAGCCACTTATTTTAATGCTTTCTCTCCCTTTGAACATTCATCCAACTCCCTTATTCTCTCAAGCCAGATCCTTTCTTGTTTAAGGTATGGGTCTTTCAAATTTATAATTTTTTTTTTTTTTGCATTTTGGATGTTTTTGTATTTAATTTTCAATTTTAATATTTGATTTTATTTAACTTAATTTCATTTGAAATCCTATTGTATTTTTATCTAAAAATAGATTTTATTTTATTGGATTTTATCAATTTTCTGTTGATTCCATTCCACTTCCTTATTGACTTTGATTCCATTTTGTGATTTTTTTATGTGACTTACAATATTGCCTTATCTCTCTTTCAGTTTTTTATTTTTAACTTCTTTCCTTATTTAGTTACTTACAAAAATGTCAACCCGTGAGTTGACTCATAACCCATTAAGGTCAGGTTAGGATTGGTCTTTCTCAACCCATGACCCGTTGGTCACTCAACGTGTATAAACCGTCACCCGAGCTAACCTAACATGAACTCAACTCAACCCAACCCAACCCGCCCGTTTGCTAGGTCTACATACAAGAATGGGATTAACTTTTATATCTAACCAACAAGCACTAAGTGTTATCCACTAAGATAATTTAAGTAACTTTTTATTATTATATATGATATGTTTTGAACTACACTAATTTTTTGTTATATGCCTTTTTAATTTGGCAGGGTTTGATTGTTGCTAGCCAAAAGGTCTTCGAACAAGCTTGGCATAGATTTTGTGCTAGACACATTTATTCTAATTGGCAAAAAAGGCATAAAGGAAAAGTGCTAAAAAAGAGATTTTGGATTGCAGTGGGTCGACCTCTTAAGCACAATTTAGAAAGAATATGAAGTCCATTAGAGAGCTTAGTCGAGGTGCACATGATCACTTAATGGAAATTCCACCTGAGCTATGATGTAAAGCTTTCTTCACCTTTTTTGCCAAATGTGATGCATGTGATAACAATATGTTAGAAGCATCAACTCTTAGATAATGGATGCAAGGCTTATGCCTATCATTGACTTGTTAGGACAAATTAGAGTTATGGTGATGAAAAGAATTGTTGCCAAGAATCTGGAAATGTCAAAATTGAAAGGAGACATTACACTAAGAGCTAGAAAAAAGTTTGAACAAAACAAGATAGCAGCTACAAAATGTAGAGTTGAATGGAATGGGGTTGATCATTATGATGTGTGGCACTATAATGACAAATTTGTGGTTGATATCAAACACTAAGAATGTAGTTGCAAATGATGGAACTTGATTGGTATGCCTTGTCCAAATGCCATAGTTGTAGTATGGTCCAACAACTTGAATCTTGAAGATTTCGTGTCGATTTGGTACAAAAAGGAGAAGTATAAGCTGGCTTATGGTTTTCCTATAATATGCCTATGAATGGTGAGGATTTCTAGACAGATTTTGTAGATGAACCACTAGAACCACCACCATTTAGGAGAAGACATGGTAGGCCAAAGGTAAATAGGAAGAAAGACAAAGATGAACCAAAAAAAGATAGCAAAGGACAATTAGATAAGCTGGGAAAACAAGGAATAGTGTTGATATGCAAGAACTGTAATGAGGTTGGACATAACAAGAGGGGGTGCCCTAAGAAGTCATCTATGTACTGTGAGTGTATCATACCATTTATGCATTTACTTTTGTTAGTGTAATTTGATGGCTCAGTTATGACCCCATCTAAATTAACATAGGAAACTATAGAAGAAAACAATGTGGAGCCAAGAGTTCGAAGGCCTCCTACATGTGGCTTTGCAAACAGCAAAGTCACACTAGGACTACGTGCATGGAAAGGACAGTAAATGATGACGTTGTAAGTGAGATTTTTATTTTTGTTTTTATTGCTTAGTTATTCCTCTTACTATAAATATAAGCTAAGTTATTCTTAGTACATAGCTACAAGGCCTCTGCATGTGGCTCGAGTAAGAGTGTATTAATTTTGATGATGATTTCCACTTTTGCTTTTTTTTTTTTTTTTAATGTACAGGAGGCAAGGTCTTCTAGTAAGAGTGAAGACAAGTGAAAAATCCAATGACACCAGAAATGCAAGAGCAGGGACAATGCAAGAAGAAACAATGCATTTGATTAATGTTTTTATGTTATTTTGATCAAGTTGGTTATTTGCTTAAAGCCATGTATGTTGCCTTTAGTGATTAGTGCTGAGTTTTTGTCATTTTGATGTTGTTGGTTTAATGTGAAAGCCATGTATGATGCAGCTGATTTTTGTGTGGAGTTTTAGTTGATATTTAGTTGTCTATTAAGGTTATACAATCCTATCAAAATGTGTATGAACTTTTATAGTTATTTGGTAT
>BPVZ01000040.1:1122552-1135786 GCA_020521535.1 Rubroshorea leprosula
AAAAAAAAATATTGAGTACGCTAATAGGAGAGAGTTTAATGTCTTTGCGCTTTGGAAAAAGAATTTTTTTGTTTTGGTACAAGCTTTGGAGACAGAATTATTTAAGACTCTATTTAGTGTAATTGTAGTTTTAAATTTTTAGTTTTGATTTTTAAAATTCAAACAATCAAATTTAATAATTAAAAATTAAAAATTAAAAATATCCATTTATTGGATATAAAATTTTAAAATAAATATCTAAAATTTTAAATTTAATTAATTTATAAAACTATTTTATTTTATTTCATTTTATTTTCTTAATTTTTAAAAAATAAAAACTAAAAACTTGAAAATGTTAGCCATACTAAATGAAAATGAAGCCTACGAAAACTTATTTCTAACTTTCAAGTTCAGCTTATGGTTGGGCATACGAAGATACTGGGCTTCATAATGTTAATAAGCTAAAAGTTTGCTTGTGCTAGTTGGACTACATTCATAATGGGTTTCAAGGTCTAACTTAACTAATGGGTTCTTCTTTCGAGTTGGCTTTTAGACAGCTGCGTTTTGGGCTTATTTTGATTTATTATTCGACCTATTTTTTGGTTTTCGAAAAAGGACATGGTTTGTGTTCGTGACTTCGTGTACTGCATTTTTTATTTTTTTTGCCCACGTTTGTATACACTGTTTAAGCAGTTAAATTTGTATTGTAAATATTTACACTGTCATACTTTACATAAAAAAATGTCATGCCAAAAAAGGGGCCTAATTAAGATTAATTAAAATGATCATGATTTTTGGGAAATTATGCTTTATGTAATTAAATCTGTATGGTGTATACGTGCAGTAGTTAATCCACTCGTTGCAATTCATTATAAAATACTCATGGCTTCACAATTCCATTCCCTGCAGGGGGAAGACTAAACGTTTTTGAGAAACCACCAGATCGATGATGTTTGTGGACTTCTAGAAGCGGATATATTAGGTATTTGTAGATTTTGTGTCATGAGATAAATTTAGTGCCAAGCAATGTCCCTATATAATAATAATAATAATAATAAATACAATTAGCAGCTATATGTATCACCTTAAAGGCTATCTCTTCATAGTTCTCAACGCGGACTTTCCAAGGTGTTGAAGCTCTTACATGACCATGTAACCAATTCTTCCCCTTTCCTCCTTAATTTCTAATTAAGCCAACCATATTATGCAAGGCTTGGTTCTTTTCAATGAGTTTTTCTAGATAGATTTTTTTAACTTATGTATTGAGAGTATATTTTTTATATTAATTAATATTAAAAAATATAAATAAATTAATTAATTAAAATAATATATGTGAAACTAATAATAAAATTAATAGTAATTATTACCACTTCAAAAAATTAATATAAAAAAATATATTAATTGTACTTATAATTTATACCTTAAAAACATATTTATAAAATATTTATAAAAGCCCAAATCAATCACAGCGTAACAGTGAGAGAGAGGGAGAGAGAGCAACCTGACGTCTGACGATGACAAGAAAAATTGTAAAAAAGTCTCCAAAATCGTGCACCAGAATTAGGGAATGACAAAGAAACACTGACTCGTCTCTCCAACCAGCAATTTGAAGAGCAAATGCTTAAACAACTAGAACATGACAAAAACTTCTTGACTATGAATGTGAATCAAAGTGCAACTTGGCACAAAAAGACAGATCATAGAATAGACATCACAACAATGTAGTCAACCATATGTCTCCTTCAAATTATTTAAACACGTCCTTCAAATTCAATTATATTACATAATCTTTGAAAACAAACATATGCAAAGGCCAATGATCAATGTTAGTTGTTCAGCCAAGGATGGAAATACGTGTGATTTTACTTATATTTTGTCAGCTTGTAGATCCACTTGGGGTTGGTCAAAAAATCATATAAATGATTGATGCTTCAAATCTAAATTCAATTCTATTGGATTTTTCTTTTTAGGTTTTGGAGTTGTGTAGCTTTTTCTTTTATTATTATTATTATTATTTATAATCGAGCTATCTAGCTTTCCGTTTGAACTGGAGTCCCCCGTGTACATATCTTCTCAACCCCTTCAATCATTGAGTGAACCATCAAATTCATAACATGACTCTTCAACAAGCTATAAGAGAAAACTCATGAATAACTCATGGGTTGTAACTTAATTACTTTACCTGATTGGGAAAATCCACACCTATAAGAGAGTTAATCTCAAAGGTTTGCAAAGTGCAATTGCATATCCACAGAAAACCAATTCTATCGTGCAGATTAAGTAGTTAGGTGAGAGAATTTATCTTTTCCAGTTTTTGAATAGCTCTGACCTTAATAGAATACTAAAAAAGTCACCTTGAAACTTTGGTCATTCCTTAATTATTTTTGCGATTATTTGACAAATCCTTAGCCCTATAAAATTATGATTTCTCAACAATACATTTTTGGGTGCGATTTTTTAGGCTTCCCTATGGACTTCAAATTAAGATAGCAGGGTACCAAGCAGGAGGCAGCAAGGGAATGGTTCTTGAAGTGGATGAATCTTTCATTAGAGCATTGCTAGTCTGAATTCAATTGCAGGTGAATAGTCCATTGAGGTGTTTCAAGAATGTTAAACTTTCAACCACAAATACTAGGAAGATCCAATTAAAGTATGAGGACTACTAGAGTTCTGCTTTATTTGTGGTTGTATGGGGCACATGGTTTCAGATTGTGCAATTGGTTGTTGACTAAAGGAAGTTGGAGAAAATGAGTACCTACGAAAGATGGCTACAGGCAAAGACTGATTACTAGGGTCCAAATGTAGAGTTGGTCCTTTTCTTCGAAAGTTGGTATACAAATTAATTCTATGCAGAAATTAGCCTCACCACTAGAAAGGGAGTCATTAGTAGGGGACCATAGCCACATAGAGGCTGTTATGGCTAAGAAACAATTATTTCATGATCCCTAGTTGTTTCAAAAAGTAGTGTACGTAGATGGTTACAAATAAAGAAGCTATGGTTTTGAGTAAAGGAGTTGAGGTGACCAGTGGCTTGTTGGACAGCAAGAGTCGGCCTCCGACATTGGGGATATGCCCTTTTTCATCTTGCTAAACTAACGAAGTGGAAGGATTCTGCTCCACGGAAGACATAGAAAAGAATTGGAAGGAATCAAATTCTATTGCCAAGAAAAAAGAAGGAAAGGCTAGGAAAGAAAAAGTTGGCTTCTAACGCAACTGATGATACCAAGGTGTCCAAAGCGAGGTATAATGATTACGGCAATACACATGCTTTGTAGGTGGATGTTTTTCATCTGTCAGCAAGTTAGAAGCTTATTTTGAGCATGGACAAAGCATTATAGTGCTCGGAGACATTGCATTGCCAAGTGATCTCTTGTATTAGGATTGGATGATAAAATAAATGTGATTACCAACAACGACAATAAATTCTAAAGTAATCTTTCTATGTTATTATGTAACTCTATTAATACTTTTATGATGTATACTAGTATTTAGAAGTTCTTAGCTCCTAATTATGATAGTCATAAGGAATTCTTAACTCTATATATTAGTGTCATAAGTCATTTCTACTTTTTTATATTTCTTGTATAGCCTATATGGCAAAAGCATAGTCTCCATTGTAATTGTTTTAATTATTAATAAAACTATACTTTTTAGACAGAAAAAAAAAAAATCATCATACGATTCATACCTATGTATGAAACAAGGCACATTTAGGCATTCCCCTCATGTTAATCTGCTCGAAGGTATATATGATGTGTGTAAATATATATGTATATAAAAGTTAGTACTTATTTACCTTAATTTTTAAAGATTATGAAAAAAATCATTCTAAAATTATGTTATTTCAATAAAATATCATGAGAAAAAATAAAAAATATTCTAATTCATGTTTTAAAAATAAGTATTTTAGTCTTAATGAATAGGGGTTTATTGAAATGACATAATTTTGAGATAATTTTTCTTCTAATTTATCTTTAAAAGATAAGATAAATACGCATTATTTTCATATATATATATATATATGTGGTCAAAGTGTATCTATGTCAACTTTTACACACCTTGTGATTAATTTGTCCTTAAATAATTTTAATAGTGCACACATACCTCAACCTAGTGTATTTAGGTAAATTAATTTCTTGACCTAATTTTTAAAATAACACTTTCTAATGGATCTAACCCTTAGATTAAGCTCCAACTATTGTTCAAATCAAACCTGAATGCAACTAACAATCAAATAGGTTTTTGATTTTATTGATAACTTAATTGAATTTGTCTACTCCTGTTCTTTAGTTCTCCTAATTTGACTATGTGCACGGATATTTCTAAACTATACTTTTTCTTAATATTTGTGAATAATAACTTAATTTTTTATATGTAAATCTTGTTAAATAATTTAATTCTATTAGAAAAATTAAATGTTTTTATTATAAAAAATATTACCGAAAAAAATGTATATTGTCAAACTAAAACAGCATAATTAAAAAAAATGGAGGTAGTATTAAACATTTGTTTTGAAAGTGATGTGAAATTGTGACGCGGGATTAAGCTAAAGCTTGGGGGGTTTTCTCCTAATTTAACTTCCCCGGGTTAATCAGACAGGTGACCCAGATAAATGAATAAAAAGGGACCGGGGGTACATGCAAGAGATAAAAATTCTTCCACGTGATAGAGTAGGAGAAAAGATACAGAGAATAATATGAATTTTATTTATTTCTTATTTAAGAATATAAATTTTTTAAAATTTTAAATTATGTAATAAATTTTTATTTTTTATTTAAAAATATGAACTTTATTTTTTTATTTAAATATACAAACTTTGTTCTATTTCAATTAAGATTTTTGTTTGTTCCCCATCATCATTATCTAATAAATTCTTAAATAAAAAATACAAAGTTCATATTATTATTTAAAAAAGAGGTAAAAATATATCCTTTAATTTAAAAACTCAAAAAATTATATTTTCTTAAATAAATAAATAACAAAATTTATATACTTATCCATACCTTTTTCTCCGTAGAGTTGGCAATATGTAAAAAGCAAACAAAACGCATTTACACGCGTAGTTATAATGTTTCAAAATCGAAAATCATGTGTAGTAACAGAATGCAGAACATGGTTAGGCCTAAATTAAAGATTATAACATACATATGAAAACGGTTTCGTGTTCAGATTTTTTTTTTTTTATTAGAACAAGTGATTCGGGGAGAGAGAGAGAAAGAGAAAAAAAAATGAAAAAAAAAAAAATCAAACCTTTATCATAATAAAAAAAATTTATATTAAATTACTGGCTCACTGAGTAGTTAGACCTTCTTCGTGTTCAAATTTTTATGCTACACCTATGTAACAAAAAATCTGCTGCACAAACGTGCATTATCATAATGTGATGGTGGACCCTCACTAGTTAGCTGTGAATCGTGCAGTCTGCAGGTTGTTTTTTAGCCGTAGATTAGTCCAACTGAAGATTCAATACTCATATATTAAAAAAGAAAAAAGAAAAAGAAAAAACACAGTTTTATTTATTTGTTTTGAATCTTAATTTTGATGTTGCTCGGTTCAAAAGAAAGGACAGGAACACATATTTTAATCATTTATATCCGTTAATCATTTAAATAATTTAATAATAATTTTTTTTACATAAAAAATTTTAAATTTAAATTATATAATATATAAATAAGGTAAAATAATAAATAAAAAATTATATTTCATTATATAATCAAGATATTAAAATAAATAAATAAATATCCATACCCAAATTAGAACATCCATGCTCTACTTCATTGAATCTTACTAGAAGTGAGTGTTGGTCCCATAATCATGCTCTCAAGACTCTGATTTGAAGTCATAATAGTTGATTGTGTTGGAAATTAAATCTTATTATTTAGTCATTATCTCTATATTTTAGGAAGTTTAAGTTATTTATTTGTTTTAGGTTGTTATCATTTAAATTAGATTAAATAAGATTGATTAATTATCTTTTTAGATAATATTATCTTGTAAAGCCTATTTAAAGGCTGGATTATTTTCAGTTTAATGAGAGATTCAGTTTTTCATTCCATCTTCTTCTTTTCGAGAATCCTTGATTTTTTAACATTTGGTATCAAAGCCTATTTCCAAAAAAAGTCCATGGCTTCTGAAAATTATGTCCAGCCCTCAATCCCTTATTTTGATGGTCATCACTACGACCATTGGAGTATGTTGATGGAGAATTTTCTCCGGTCCAAAGAGTATTGGACTGTTGTTGAAGCTGGAGTTCCAAAACCAACGGCAGGTGCAAATGATGCACAGAGGGCAAAAATTGAGAAGGAAAAATTGAAGGATCTCAAGGCTAAGAACTATTTGTTCCAAGCCATAGATCGGGCTATCTTGGAAACAATTCTTAACAAGTCTACTTCCAAGAATATTTGGGATTCCATGAAGAAGAAGTACCAGGGGAATGAAAGAGCAAGGTGGCAACAGCGCCAAGCTTTGCGGGCAGAATTCGAAGTTCTGCAGATGCAGATTGGTGAATCTGTAGATGATTATTTTGCAAGGACGATGGCTATTGCAAACAAGATGAGGATCCATGGTGAAAATCTGGAGGATGTTGCTATAGTTGAGAAAATCCTTCGGTCTATGACAACAAAATTCAATTATGTTGTTTGTTTAATTGAGGAGTCAAATGATATTGAGACACTTTCTCTTGATGAGTTGCAGAACTCATTGTTAATTCATGAGCGGAAGATAAATCGCCAAGACAAGCAAGAGCAAGAAATGCAGATTTCGCAGACACAAGCCTTGCAGACCACAGTTAATTCAAGGGCTGTAGGTCAAGGAAAAGAAAACTGGAAAGGCAGACTGAGATATGACAGATTGGAGGAAAGTTCAGCTACTAGAATTCAGAAGAGGTGGCAGAATAGAAATTATCAAGCTGCAAATAACAGATCCAAATCTACAAGAAAGGCAAATATTGAATGCTTCAGATGTCATAAGTATGGCCATTATCATTCTGAGTGCCGTGCTAATCTGAATGGAGGAGAAAGTTCCAATTTTGCAGAACACAATGAGAAGAATGGCGATTCCTCTCTATTCATGGTCTGTCATCGTAAAGAAGTCAGCAAGAAGAATGTGTGGTATTTGGATACTGGTTGCAGCAATCACAAGTGTGGAGACACATCTGCGTTTTCAGATTTGGATGAGTCTTGTCAAGACAAGGTGAAATTTGGTGATAATTCCATTATTGCAGTCAAGGGATGGGGAAAGGTAACCATTTGTGCCAAAGACAATTCAATTCAGACTATTTCTAATGTTTTGTATGTACCAGATTTGAAGTCGAATCTACTTAATCTGGGACAGCTTCAGGAAAAAGGATATGAAATTCTTATTAAAGATAGAGTTTGCCAAATTCGTGATTCAAAACTTGGCCTGATTGCAAAGGTCAAGATGACGGGAAATAGGTTGTTTCCATTATACTTACAGACCACAAATCTGTCATGTTTATCTGCCAGATTAAAGGACACAGCGTGGTTATGGCATTGTCAATTTGGACATCTTTATTTTGGTGGATTGAAAGCTTTGCAACAGAAGAAGATGGTAAATGGTCTTCCTCATTTTGATTCTCCTTCAGAAATTTGTGAAATCTGCGTGGTCAGTAAACAGCACCATGACAGCTTTCCTAAAGACAGATCTTGGAGAGCAAAGCAGGTGCTAAATCTGGTTCATTCTGATATGTGTGGACCCATAAATCCAACATCCAATGGAAGTAAAGAATACTTTATTACCTTTGTTGATGATTACAGTCGCAAAACATGGGTGCATTTTTTGTAGACCAAGTCAGAAGCCTTAGCAGCCTTTAAAAATTTCAAAGTCTTGGTTGAGAATGAGGTTGGAAGATCTGTAAAGGTTGGCAGATCTGTAAAGGTTCTGCGTACAAATCGTGGTGGTGAGTTTAATTCAAAGGAATTTGCAGATTTTTGTAAGTCCAATGGCATTAAAAGACAACTCACAGCAGCCTATACACCTCAACAGAATGGTGTAGGTGAGAGGAGGAATCGCACAATCATGAATATGGTGCGAAGTTTGATGTCAAAGAGTGGCTTGCCTCAGGAGTTTTGGCCAGAAGCTGTTAATTGGAGTGTTCATATCTTGAACAGAAGTCCCACATCTCCACTTCCAGATTTGACACCAGAAGAGGCTTGGAGTGGACATAGACCTGTTATTGATTACTTCAGAATTTTTGGGTGCATAGCATATGCCCATGTGCCAGATCAGAAAAGGAGTAAGCTTGATGACAAAAGGGAAAAGTGTATTTTCCTTGGTGTTAGTGAGCAGTCCAAAGCTTACAGATTATACAATCCTTTAACCAAGAAGGTCATCATTAGCCGTGATGTAGTGTTTGATGAAGCAAGCACTTGGTCTTGGACAGAAAAATCTGGGCAACAAATTCCTGCAGATTTCGAAAATGGACAAGATTTGACTGTGCAGAACTCAGAAGGTCAAACTTCAGTAGATCTTGAGGTTTCAAGACAGACAGCTGAAGAAAGTCTGCCTACAGAAGTAGAGTTCAATATTGGAGGAAGTCTGGCAACAACACCAGAACTAGAATCTGGAACTAGTTCCAGACCTCAACACAAAAAGAGAAGACCAACATGGTTGGAAGATTATGAGGTAATAGATCTACCTCAAGATGATGTTCCAGTTAATCATTTTACTTTATTTGTAGATTGTGATCCATTGACATAAGAAGAAGCTGTTAAAGAAGAAAAGTGGCAAAAAGCCATGGCAGAAGAAATTGGTTCTATTGAAAGGAACCAGACTTGGGAGTTGACAGATCTTCCAAAAGGGCACAAAACAATTGGTGTTAAATGGATCTACAAGACAAAGCTCAAAGCGAATGGGGCGGTTGACAAATTCAAAGCTTGCTTGGTGGCAAAGGGTTACAAGCAAGAGTTTGGCATTGATTATCAAGAAGTTTTTGCTCCAGTTGCAAGGATGGATACCATCAGATTGGTGATTGCATTGGCAGCACAAAACTCATGGCCGATCTATCAGCTTGATGTGAAATCTGCCTTCTTGCATGGAAATCTGCAAGAACAGGTATTTATTGATCAACCTCCTGGTTATGTGAAATCTGGTTCTGAGCATAAGGTTTACAGATTGAAGAAAGCATTATATGGACTAAAACAAGAACCTAGAGCTTGGTATAGTCAAATTGATGCTTATTTTTTGAAGGAAGGTTTTCAAAAGTGCCCTTATGAGCATACACTTTACATCAAATTTGGAGATGGACGTAAATTGACTATAGTATGCTTATATGTTGATGATTTAATTTATACTGGGAATGATTTTGGCATATTGGAAAAGTTCAAGCAGTCCATGAAGCTTGAATTTGAAATGACAGATCTAGGTTTGTTGCATTATTTTCTTGGTCTGGAAGTAGTACAGTCAAATTCTGGAATTTTTGTTTGTCAGAAAAAATATGTGCAGGAAGTTCTGGATAGATTTCAAATGAAGAACTGCAATTCAGTCACTACACCAGTTGACAAAGGTGTAAAGCTCGTGAAAGATCCAGGAGGCAGATCTGTGGACAACAAACTGTATAAGCAGATTGTTGGAAGTCTGATGTATCTGACAGCAACAAGACCAGATATAATGCATGGTGTAAGTCTGATTAGCAGATATATGGAGCATCCAAAGGAGTTGCACTTGTAGACTGCTAAAAGAATTCTCAGGTATTTATGTGGAACTGCAGATTTTGGACTATTCTACAAGAAGGGTGACCAGACAAATCTCGCAGGCTTTACAAACAGTGATTATGCTGGAGATCTGGATGACAGAAAAAGCACTTCTGGGTTTGTTTTTATGTTGGGATATGGTGCAATTTCATGGTCTTCAAAGAAGCAACCCATTGTGACTTTGTCCACAATAGAAGCAGAGTATGTGGCAACAACTTCTTGTGCTTGTCAAGCTATTTGGTTGAGAAGAATTATGGAAGAACTTGAGCTGAATCAACATGAGGCCACTTCAATTTATTGTGATAACAGTTTAGCTATCACGCTTTCTAAAAATCCAGTTTTGCATGGGAGAAGCAAGCATATACATGTGAGGTATCATTTCTTGCGCAAATTGGTAGAAGATGGAACAATTGAGTTGATTTATTGCAGAACAGAAGACCAAGTGGCTGATATACTCACAAAACCCCTCAAAGCAGCAGCTTTTTCAAAATTGAGAGAGTTACTTGGTGTTTGCAGCATGCAGAATTCAGTTTGAGGGAGGATCTACAGATTCCAGATTGCAGATCTGCAAATATGGTGTTATCCAGATTTCTTTAAACTAAAGTCTGAAGACTTTCAGTTTAAGAGAGGGATTGTTGGAAATTAGATCATATTATTTAGCCATTATCTCTATATTTTAGGAAGTTTAAGTTATTTATTTGTTTTAGGTTGTTATCATTTAAATTAGATTAGATAAGATTGATTAATTATCTTTTTAGATAATATTATCTTGTAAAGCCTATTTAAAAGCTGCATTATTTTCAGTTTAATGAGAGATTCAGTTTTTCATTCCATCTTCTTCTTTTCGGGAATCCTTGATTTTTTAACAGATTGCATCTTACTTCTGTCTTAGAATCAATTGTTGGAATCTTGCTGGAGTTAATTAATTCTAATTTGCTATGATTTTAAAAATCAAAGGCCTTCCTTGAGTTGTGGACCTTGCTTGAATTGTGGACATTGCTTGAATCATGGACTGCATTTAAGCTTTGATCATCTTTGGCATTTATCAAATGCCTTTACAAGCCCCTCCTTGGCATCTACCCACCATTTCGTCGTCTATATCAGTCGGTCATATTGTTATCAGTCAATATTAACTGCTACTATTATATATACCATTTTGCATCTCAATAATAATTTAATCGAATCGATGTTTATTAATTTTAAACTTTAATTTGATGTCAATATCGATGTCTTAAACTTCTTTTAATGTTAACTCTCAATATAAAAAATATATTATATCCATTTAGATACCCACAAATTCAATCCATTCGGAGAGGCAAGGTCAGAGAGAATCAGTACTAGTCCTGACAAACGGGTCAAATTGGGTGAACTCGAATTGAGTTATCTCAGATTTTGAGTGGTCAGATTAGATTATTTTGAATTTTGGATTAAAAAAGTTGACTCATGATCCATCCAAATGGATCTCGGATTGAGTCGGGTAGAATCAATTTTTAAAAAATTAAATTTTTTTTTATTTTTTTCTCTATTTTTTTTAACAAAATCTAATACTAGTTAACTATTTACTTAAAAAAAAAACTTTATTATTAATTAACTATTTAGTTAGAAAACTTATTAAACGCTAATTTCTATTTCATAATTCAATTTTTTTCCAATCTCAAGAAAAGAAAAGGAAAAAATTAGTGATTATATAGATGGAACTAAAATATATATCAAATATATAATACTTATATAATATTTAGAATTCATAATTTTATAGAGGTGTTAACCTTCATTTAAAAAGAGACATGAAGGATTAGAGTTCAAAAAACAAATCCAATATATATATTAATATCTAATGTCTATTGAATAGTTATAAGAGTACTATACAAAAAATATAGCTCTATCCAATATTTAGGAGGGCATTATACAAAAAAATATAACCTTATTTAATATTAAAGTTTAAAAGGCAAATCCAAAATATGTCTAACCAAATATAAGAAGATATTGAATCAGAATTGATTTTTATTAATTAGCAACAAATTATTAATTAAAAACAAATTAGCAACTAAGAACGAACTTTGATGTTCTTGATGTTCTTGATATTCTTATCTTTGTACTTCTAATGGTTACAAAGGTACCTTAACTATTGGGTTTTGATTTTTAGTAGGCATTCATGCTTTTTATTTTTTAAAAATGATCTTTTTACAATGTCATATAACATAACTCACTATGTGCCACTTAATTTAATTTTTTACGCAAGTGCCACCAAAGAGAAGGATTAGAGAGCTTGAGATGAAGAAGGGGAGAGCGAGAGTGGCGAAGAGGAAAAGTTGAGAGAAAGTGATATTGATGAGAGATTAGGGTTTGAGTATTTTATTTATTTTTATTTTTAAGATTAGAAAATTAGAAATTCAAAATTAATTTTTAAGTAATCTAATAAAAAATGAATAAAAAAAAGTTCAAGTTATTTTTGGTGACTCGATCCACCCATAATCCAACTCATTTGGGTTTGAATAATTTCAATTCAAGTCATTTCAAGTTTTAGATTAAAATATAGAACCCATGACCCTACCCATAACAAATGAGTTGGGTCAGATTTTAAGATTGGGTCTAATTTTACCGAGTATAATCAATACCCAATATGCCACGTTATATAAACCCTCTACCTTCAACAAATATCTAGACCTAGCAATTTTTTACCCAACCCGTTCACCCGCCCATTTAAAACAGGTTAGGGTCATATATTTATGACCAATGACCCGTTAGGAGAACCCAACGGGTCATGGGTCAATAACAGGTTGACCCATCGGGTTAACAGGTTTGACCCGTTTACCCGTTTAAAAATATAAAATTTTTTAATTTATTATTTATTTATTTTGTTTTCCAATTCCCAATCCCACCTAAATCTCTAATAATTAACTAATATTCCCTAATTAACTAATTGATTCTCTTGATTCATCATCTTCTAGAAGTAAAAATAATCCCACTCCACTCATAACTCACCTTCCAACCTTTCCTATTCTTGCTTGCCCTAATACTCTCGAAGACTCTAACTCTTCAAACTTCAAACTTTTCTCATATTCTTCAACCTCCATAATTCATACAACCTTTGACTTTCAAGCTTCGACCCACATTTTCTCTTTAATCTTTAACATTATTTCAGACTTAAATCTTAGTCTTATCGAATCATCGTTGCGTCCACTCAGCCTTTTCTTTTTTTCTCCTATGAGTCCAGCAAGTGCTCTTTTTGTCACCAACTTTTCTCTCTAAATACTTAAAGGTAAGTTGTTTACGTATTTATGCTTTTTAGTTTTTGTTTCATTCCAAGTAAAAATTTTACTTGATTTTCTCCTTTACTTAGATGCATTCAATTGATTATTCTTTGAAAGCAATGACCAAAACAAATAGGATAAAGCTACGTTTACCCTCCTCCGTTACACCCTCCATTACACACACCCATCTCCGTTACTTTGTCGTTAACGCCCAAACGCCCATCCTCACCATCACCGCCACCTTCTTCCTCTCTCGTCATTCCCTCACCATCACCGCCACCTTCTTCCTCTCCC
>BPVZ01000040.1:1152121-1163865 GCA_020521535.1 Rubroshorea leprosula
ATTATTTTAATATCAAAAATTAAAATTTAAAGATATTGCTATTTATTTTCAAAATTCCAAAACTAAATTAATATTATCTTTAAGGTTTAAAGATTATTTTAATATCAAAAATAAAATTTAAAGATAATTTTAATATTTTTTAAAATTAAAAAATAATTTTAATACAAACTTAAAAGTTAAAAAAAACTAAATTAATATTTTAACCCAAAAAAATTGCATAAAGATCGAAGAAACCGACACCGGTTACCTTGGTCGTTGTGACACCATGAGTCAAGACTTCGAGGAGTCCTATCGAGTGAGATTTGATACAGAAGCATCGGCATCCATTTTATTGTTTTGACACTTTTGTATAAATTGGGGCAAACCTTAGAAGAAGTTGCTTGTGGGTTTCACTATCCATGTTTATTACTATTATTATTTTATTGCTGTATTATCCAAATTAACAAATTAATTATTCAACTCAACAGTCACATTTTATTTTTTATGAGTCAACAATTTAGATGGGCTTCATAGACAAAATTTGTCTAACTTTAAGATCTAGCCAATTTATGAATAGTAAAATTGAGTGTGATATCTTTATTAAAAAATTTTAATAAGTATTAATCTTGATTAATTTGAAAAAAATTTTAAAGGTAATGTCTTTAATTTATATGTTTGAAATCTCAACATTATTGGATCTTTTTTAAATAATTAAGTAGGATTAATTTTTTAATTCTTTAAAGATATGGGCTAAGAATTACTCATTCAACTTGGAGCTAAAATTAAGAATCATTATAAATTTACGTGTGTAATATTAGATGATGTCAATAATTTGTAAATTTATTATACCATTAATAAGTTTATGATTAACAAATTATTGATATTATTTAATGTTACATATTTTAAATTTAAAAATATGTGAGTGAATTTATTTCTATATGATGTTTAAAAGTAAATTTATTTCTATTACTTAATTTTAAAGATAAATATAAGCATTCTACCTTAATATTTTAACTTTAGCATTCATTACTATTTTTTTTTTATTTAGACTAACATAATATTTTTAAGTCAAAATTTTCTTACCTCTCTATAATTTTTAAAAACAATAAAGATGCCTTTGCATGGAATGGGGCTTTTCTTGTGATTTTCTCCCTTTTCTTCTTCAGACTTACCTCGCACCGTTCTCCTTTCTTTCTGTTCTACTCCCCTTTCCACTTACTTTCTAGTTCTTATTCCTCTCAAGTTCGTTTTCACATTGCAATTTTCTTCACCAACAAATTGACTTAAATTACCATAAAAAAATATTTTTTTTTTTTACTTAAATCAGTCAATAAACCTAGATTCAAACCTATTTCACTGATTTGCCTCTCAGTCAAAGTTCTGCCCTTTCCTATTGGGTCTACAGAGTGCCCTTTTCTTCCTTTCACATTCCTAGCTTGATTGCCGTCTGATTCCTTCCAGAGCTTCGCGAATTACGCCCTTTGATTGCTCTTAATACAACACCCGAATTCTCTCGAATTTTCCTCTGCAACCTCAAAAAAGGGTAACCCTTAATAGAGTGGGGTTGTTTTAAGAAAAATAGATGCCAACGCCTTAATTTGATGGAACAATAAAATTACCTTTCTGTATTTTTATATGTTTTTTTCAAACCAAACAAAGTTGAGCTTTTCTTTTTGAAATATTTCCAATCTGATATCTGCAGTTCTCATTTTTCTCTCTGTGTAATCCTATTAATCTCAAGATACCCTTGAAAATTTTCGGAAAAAGACAGCATAATTTTCTTTAAAAAAATTTAATATCACAAATTCCCCACATTTTTTTTCTGCCAACATGTTAAACATAGAGAATCCCACATTAATCCTAGTGAATCACGTGTTTCCGTGGAAAAAGGAATCTTGGCCTGCGTTGACCAGTAGATAAAAGATGCATCACACGCTGGGCCTGGGCATAAAAATATCAATCATGTTTTTTTTTTTTTTTAAATAGGCATTGATCAATCATGAAAATTAGATCAATTTCAATAATAGCACTAGCATGGTTGTTGAAATGTCATTTCCTCTTTTTTTTTTGCAAAAACTAGTGCTAAGCCCCTAGACTTTCTCATTTTCTCAATAAGCCTTCAAAAAAAAAGTATGTAAGTTAAATACCTAGATTTGAACAAATTAACTCATTCATTAATTGTAGAATCATGTGTGATCATATAAGTTATAGTTATTTTTTTTTACTTGTATGATAATTTCTTTATATCCAAATATTGATGTGATATGAGATTTCAATTATTTAACTTTTAATTTTAAAAATTTTGATTTATATACAATAGACATTTAAATGTAAAAAAATTATCACATCACTATAAGTGTAAAGAAATTATCATGCAAGCAAAGAAACAAACAATTGTTTAACTTACATGTGATTGTACGTGATTCCACTATTAACATAAAAGTTAATTTGTTCAAATCTAAGCATTTTGGGACTTATATGTCACTTTTTTTTTTGGAGGGCTTATGTGAGAAAGGGGGAAGGTCCGGGAGGTTAACATTGGATTTTAACTTCTTTTTCCTCGACTTTCACCAGTCTCTTTCTTTTCTTCCGTTTACACTGACTTTGCTCTTGATTGGTCGCACTAAAACTTGTAATTTATTGATCTTAGACTAACAAGTTTCAACCACTTTTGAAGAGTCAAAAGTTAGTGGGACTTTTGCCTCTGGCTCATCTGGGTCAGCAATGACGATTACTTTATCTTCTGGAGACTCATCTCGATAATGTCACCCAACCGTCGCCGAATTGCCTGAGAGAGACGTGTGGTTTTTGTCATCCTAGGGGCAAATACAATTTCACTGCTAAGGTTATTAGGTAAAGCAGGAAATTTTTTTCTATCTCTCTTCTCCCCACTTGCCCTTTACCGTATAAAAATGAAAAATATCAATCGAAGAAGAAAAAGGTATGTAAAAGAGTGAGAAAATGGAGAAAATTGATAGAGAACTCATGGAGCGAAATGGGGAAACCATGGAGAAAAATCATAAAGAACCCATGGAGCAAAATGTCGAAGAAGCCATGGAGAAGTATGATCAGGAGGCAAAAATAAACTACAGAGGATGGAAAGCCATGCCCCTCATCATAGGTGAAATCCAGTTTTCTTTGTATTCTTCATGCTTTTCTCATCTTTTTCCTGTGCTTTCCTTTGTTTTCTTGAACATGATTTGATGGTTTTTTCAGGGAATGAAACTTTTGAGAAGTTGGGAGCAATTGGGACATTGGCCAACCTCCTGATCTATCTCACCACTGTATTCAACTTGAAGAGCATTACAGCTGCAACCATGATCAATATCTTTCATGGCACCACCAACTTTGGAACACTGATTGGAGCTTTTCTTTGTGACACTTACTTTGGTCGCTACAAGACCTTGGGATTTGCTACATGTGCCTCTTTTGTGGTACAAGATAACAATCAAGCTTGATACGTACCATTTTTTCTTACTGATTCATAAAGATCCATCTGATCTTTTTTTTTTTTTCTTGAAATAAAGGGATTGCTGGCAATACAGCTAACAGCAGCAATCCCGGGGTTGCATCCTCCCCACTGTGGAGCACAAGAAAGCAGCCAATGCAGGGGACCAACAGCAGCGCAAATGGCATTTCTTCTTACTGGGTTAGGACTGATGGTTGTGGGAGCTGGTGGCGTTAGGCCATGTAACTTAGCATTTGGAGTAGACCAATTCAATCCAAAAACAGAATCTGGGAAGAGAGGAATCAATAGCTTCTTCAATTGGTACTTCTTCACCTTCACATTTGCTCAGATGGTGTCCTTGACCTTGATTGTATACATTCAATCCAATGTGAGTTGGGCAATTGGGTTAGCAATTCCAGCAATTTTGATGCTCATAGCCTGTGTAGTCTATTTCATCGGTTCAAAGATATATGTAAAAGTGAAAGCAAATGGTAGTCCAATGACTAGTGTGGCTCAAGTCATAGTTGTTGCAATCAAGAAGAGGAAATTAAGCCCGCCAGATGTACCGTGGCTCTCTCTTTTCAACTATATCCCTCCCAAGTCCATCAACTCCAAGCTTCCATACACGGATCAATTACGGTACACAACTTAAAATTTTCTTCATAGGAAACTTGTTTTTTTGAATTTGTTTCATTTTTCTAACTAAGTTTGATGGTGAATGTCAGATTCATTGAAAAAGCAGCTATCTTGACTCCCCAAGACAAGATAAACCCAGATGGATCTCCAGCCAATCCATGGAGACTTTGTAGTTTGCAACAAGTGGAAGAAGTGAAGTGCCTGTTGAGGGTGCTTCCTATATGGGCATCAGGAATTATATACTATGTTGCCATAGTGCAGCAGCAAACTTATGCAGTCTTCCAAGCATTTCAGTCCGACAGACGCCTTGGAGATAGCGATTTCGAGATTCCAGCAGCAACATACATTGTGTTCCTTATGCTGAGCATGACCATCTACATACCTATCTATGATAGAATCATTGTTCCATTCCTCCGAAGATTGACAAGAAAAGAAGAGGGGATTACAGTCCTCCAGAGAGTCGGCATTGGAATATTTCTCTCCGTAGTTACCATGCTTGTGTCTGCCTTCGTTGAAAAACAAAGAAAAACTATAGCCCTCACAAGGCCAACTCTAGGAGTTGTGCCAAGAAAAGGCGCTATTTCTTCCATGTCAGGCTTATGGTTGATTCCTCAATTCACGCTCGCTGGAATCACAGAAGGGTTTGCTTCCATTGGTCTGATGGAATTCTACTACAAGCAGTTCCCAGAGAACATGAAAAGCATTGCAGGTGCTTTGTTTTACTGCAACATGGCAGCATCAAGTTATCTGTGTAGCATTTTGATACAGGTAGTTCACCGAACAACAAAGGGAGCTGCAACAGGAGATTGGTTGCCAGAGGATCTTAATAAGGGAAGATTGGACTACTACTACTACATGACTGCAGGTTTAGGAGTCTTGAATATGGGCTATTTTCTGGTCTGTGCCAGGTGGTATAGATACAAAGACAATAGTGAAACCCTTGAAGTTAATGGAGAGGAAAAGCAATCTGATAAAAATTTGGTATGATAAATTTTATTCCTACGAGATCAAATTTCATATTAGGATATCAAATCGATCTTCTTTTTGGTTACGATTCAGGAATAATTACATTAGATTGTCGAGGTAACTTTGATGTTGCATTAGGAAAACCTGTAACATGATATAAATTTCTCATGTTCTTCTGTTGAATAGTTAGGACATAACCAAGAATGTAGGTGCTTTATATGCTTTATTATAAGGGTGGTTGATGTTCGGTCCCCCATATGTTTGATCTCTTCATCACAACTTGATAAGTTCGAGTCAAAAAAAAAAAAGAAGAAAAAACCATGGGTATGTATCTTATAAAAAAGGCCAAACTCCCTATTTACAATTTACACATTATGTGTTTTTACTATTAATAATTTTTATAATATTAACAATTTTAATAATTTTATTTTTAATCAACATTTTTTATAATTTAAAATTCATAAAAAATTTTCAAAATACTAATAAAATTAGAGTACAAATATGAAATTTGATCATTAATTTTTTTATTTTTTTATGGGTTTTCAATTATGATATTGATTAAGAATAAAATTTTTTAAAAGTGTTAACTATAAAAAAATAATATGTAAGATACAATTAAAGAATTTAACCATAAAAAAATATATTTTATTAAAAAAACAATTGATACATATAGGGCGTGAGTTCAAGTCACCTTTAAAATTTGTTAAGGTTATTTTAATTGTTAAATTTTTTTTAATTTGAACGTTAAAATTAATTAATTAATAATAAAATAATATTATTTAACATATAAAAATTAGTTTATAAATGAATTTTTTTAAATATCATAACTAATTATCATACGATTTTTGTTTATTTATAATAGGTCTAATTTAATTTTTTGACTTTTTAAATATGAATTTTAAATAAAAATTTGATAATTTATATAAACAATAATTGAAAACTTTTTATTTTCTAGATAAATTTCTTGTTGAGTATTATAAATTGATAAAAAAAAACTTCAATTGTCATTTATATATCATGCTAAATTTTTATCTAAAATTTATATTTAAAAAGTTAAAAAAATCAAATTAAATCAATTAAAAATAAACAGAGAATCACAAACTATTTAAAAAATAATTTAATTATTATTTATATAGTATATTAAATTTTTACCTATAATTTATATTTAAAAAACTAAAAAATTATATTATTAAAAATAATATATATAAATTAATAAAATTATAGATAGAATATGATGTATAGATATACCTGTCCTTTCTACCAAAAAAGAAAAAAGATATGCCTGTCCTTATCCTACGTGTGTCACGAATGACGATGCATTCCACCTGTGTGATATAGGAAAATGGAAAAAGGCGTTATTGTTGTGCCCTTGCCCATCCTTTATCATGCAGCTAGTACTACTACTTTTGATTTTTTTTGGAAAATAGGCAATGGGAGCTAGTGCAGTAGTACTACCAAATTGATCCACCACAACAAAATAAAGGTGGACTTCCATTACCTATTCTCAAAAAATTAAAAATAAAGGTAGACTCCACAATGGAAGAGGAAGACCCACATTGCCTAATTCAGCACTTCCCCCATTCCCTTCTTTCTCTAATTTGTGGCAATAACAATTAATTTACTGATGTTTTCAGCGCAAGTTTTTTGACCGGATACACTAAGGATTCCTTCGCGTGCTTCCTCTCAAAGTTGTATTTAAGTCTATACATTGCCCACCTTAATGGGAGATGTATCTGTTTCTCCTGCTGCTTTGGTGTCATGGTTCCCACATCTGGAGATTTTGTTTTAATTTTTTTTATTTTTTATTTTTCGTATTTTGTTGGATGTCAATCGATCCTTAATGGTTTGGAGATTAAAGAGAGACATGTGGATTCTTGGGATGATTATTGGTTATAAAAAAGGAAAATGATTTATAATAATTTTTTATATTATTTTTTATATGTTATTTAAATAATTTATTTAAATTTTATAATATTAAATATAAATTTAATAACATATAAAAATTATATAAAAAATATTTTTATATCATTATCCTATTAAAAATTAGTTTTAGTTTGTTTTTCCGATGGAAATCCGACCGGATAAAGGGTAGAAAGCTTTAATTAATGAATATAACAATCATTTAAACGTATATTAATTTAGTATAAACAAATATTTAACATATATATCAATTAAATTTTTTTGAGATAAACACAATAAAATAATTCATCTAATCTTCATTAATTTCTTTTATCTTTACATCTATAACTATTGTTATTATATATCTCTTTTTTATCTTAATTTGTCTCATCTCTCATTCTAATGTCTCTTAGTATCTTTCCATTTTACCTAATCTTTTCATTGTTCTCATCTCTCATCTCCTTCTTAATTTTTCTTACAACAAATTTTTTAGTTTGCTTTCACATATTTTATTATTATATTTATTTATTTACCTACTTTCTCTATCTTTATATATTAATAACTTGTTTGTTATTATTATTCTTTCTCCCCCTTATTCTCCCAATAATGTTATTCTTTGTCAATCACTCATCTCACCTCTATTAATCATTATATATCTATTTTTATTCCAATTCCCTTTCTCTCTCGCCCTTTATTTATACTAGACGTATTCTAAATCAATACTTAAAAAGCATTACTTTTTAATATTATTTCATTCGTACCTTTTTACTTCTCTACCATTGCTCACACCTTTTATTAATTTTTCTTACAGTATCATCTCTTAAGTTACATTCTTAGTTTTTCTCACTTTAAATTCTATCTACCCTCACATTCTCTTTTTATATTAATAATTTGTTTATTTTATAAGAATTATTCTCTCACTGTCCTCCCCTAATATCATTCTTGCATAGTCACCATTTGTATCTTCATCTATCATCATATATTTTTACTCAAACTTTCTCTTTCTATCTATCATTAGATCTTTTTGTTTTCTCAATATTATAATAACATATAAAAATTTTAAAATAAAAAATAATTTAGTGATATATGTAATAAATTTATACACATATAAACAAAGTTATAAACTCTAACCAATACAAAATAAAGAGCCTACAATATCTCTTTCATTTTACCACTTTATATTAGTAATTTATTCTTTCATTTATCCTCTCATCTCTATCATTCTTTCTTAGTCATTCTTTTAAATTTTATCTATCTAAATATATCTCCTTTTTACAATTTTTTTTTCTCTCGATACATTTTCCCTTAGTTATACTTCTCTCTCTCTCCCTCGTCCTTATTATGTGTATATTAGAAGGACCTTGATTGGTGCACACCCGGATCAAACACCCGGGTGTGCACCTCCACATAAAAAAAAAAATTGGACCGGGTGGTGATGAGTTTTTTTTTTTTTCAAAGGGGAGTGTACATACCCGGATGTTGACCTGGGTGTGCACATATCATTTTTCATATTAGAATTATTTAACTTTTTCTTAATAAATATATTGAAAACCTCTAAGAGCTCTTACCTTACCATTTCATAATTTTTTGATTTATAGTTTACGCTTTTGATAAATACAATGTCAAAACATCTTTAAGTTTTTAACAGAGGCTCTTTCTTTATTTTCAGATTTTGTATAAATGTTTTTACTTTCCATTTATGCTTAAGTAATTTGTTTAAAACTTATTCCGCACTTTTTAAATTAGTCTTTCAAGTTGATATAATCATTATTAAGTTGAAACACATCAATTGTACATTAAATTTGTAATTATTCATAATTCTTAATATTTTAGTAATTATTATTAAGAAATATGTTTATCAAAAATTATTTACATCTTAATTATTATTCCCTTAATCCAAGAATAATGGAGTAAATAAGAATCAATTTGTGAAATCTAGTTTGAATATAATATAATGTGTATCTATGCTAAACATATAAATATTTGGGTATGTTATTTTCAAATTTAATAATATATGTAAATGTAGAAATCATATTATTATAAGGTAATCAAAGAGATTTAAAAATAATTGACAATAAATTTAATATAATTAAAGTATTATTAAATATTATTATATAAAGAATTGATCTAATAAGAGATTATATGTATCATGTAAGAAATTTAAAATGGTATTAATTTAATTTAATTTAATTAGGCACCAACTTTCTCAATACCTATTTTCTAAGAGGTTCATTTGGTATTTATTTAAGATTTTAAAAAGTCTATTAAGTATTTATTCAATATTTATTTAAGATTTTAACAATTTGTATAATATAATATCATATTTGAACTATTATATAGTTAAAGTTATCGAATTAAGTTGGAATTAAAGTTAACAAATCAATTAAATTGAAGTATAAAAGAAGAAGTTATTATTATTATTTTTTATTTTGCCAAACCACTTTGTGGAATTGAATTGAGGTCTTAATAATTAAAATTAAAATTATATTTATGTTTATTTTATTAAAAATTTTAAAAGGCTGATTGAATATTTATTGGAGATTTTAGAGAGATTATAACAAGATATTAGGTGTTTATTATAGATTTGTTAAAGATTTTAACAATTCTTAAGAATGTAATGTACTAAGATCAGCTAAACATACATTTAGCTCATTACTTTATTAAATTTGAAACTTTTAGCCCCTTAATTTATATTATAAAGTTTTTTTAGTCCTTAAATTTAAATGTTTGAATATTTTAGCCCGTTGACTAATGAAATCCATTGACTAATGAAATCCATTAACTCTCGCTTAAAGTAAGAATTGAATATTTACAAGATCAGTCCTCAAAAATAAAAAAATGTGACAATTTAGTTCCAAAAGTTTAAATTTTGAAAAAATTAGTAAATTAAAAAGAATTAATAGATACCCTTTCCACGTGCACTAGAATAATATTAGATATTTATAATAAATCAAGTGATTAGCTTAATTTAAAAAAGGAATTTTGACTGAAATTAAAGAAAATTTCTTAACTAAGTTAAGACATAAATTCCAAGAGACTAAAAAGACAGAAATTCCAAGAAACTAAAAGAATATAGTTAAGAAATTTTCTTTTGTCTCAATCAAATTTTTTCCTTTAGATTGAACTAATCACTTAATTTTCTTGTGGATATCTAATATTGTTCTCATACATGTGGCAAAAACATCCATTGATTATTTTTAATTTACTAATTTTTTTTTAATTTTTAAACTTTTGAAACTAAATTGTTACATTTGTAATCTTTAACGACTGATCTTGTAAATATTTTATTCTCACTTTAACTGAGAGTTAATGAATTTTATTAGTTTAGGGGTTAAAATCTTCAAACCTTTCAGTTTAGAGACTAAAAATTTCATAATGTAAGATGAAAAGTAAAAACCTTCAAATTTATTAAGGTGAGGGGCCAATTGTATATTTTAGCCAATAAGATAAGATATAATTGAAGTAGTAGAACCCAAATTGAAGTGGAAATATATTAAAAGGAAAGATTATTTTATTTAGAAAGCAAAATTATATTAAAAGGAAGGAAAATTATTAATATACACTCAATTCAACATACTTTTTGATACTCGTCTTGTTTCAGTTATTAAAATATAATATAAGTATAATTAATTCAAGCAATTCCTATATCATATATGTATAATTGTATTTTTAAATTTGTCTACATTTAATTATGAACTAGAAAATAATAATTTTTTAATCAATATGTTATACAATGTGTTGACTTAAAGAATGTGCTAATCAATATCCTAAAAGGGAAATGAAAGATTATTATTGAGAATGTAATTGGGTTTGAATATTAAAAGACCCATTTGATATTTATTGAAGATTTTAGAAGATCCAATAGGTATTTAAAATAATACTAAAGATATGTATGATTATTATTGAGAATATAATTGTGTTTAAATTTTAAAACATCCATTGGCTATTGATTTGATATTTATTGAAATTTTAGAAGACTTATTAAATTGGGTATTTGAAATGATATTTAAAATAATTAATACACCTTCTAATTCAATACACATTTCGCCACTCCCCTAATTTTGTCATTAAAATATAATATAAATATAGTCAATTGAACTGATTCTTGCATTCTTATGTACAGCTACATCTTTAAGTTTATCTACCTTTATTTTCAAATCAAAAAATAATAATTTTTAATGAATGTGTGATATAATATATTGAAACAAAAAATGCATCAATCAATATTCATATTTAAAATGAGAGGAAAATATTTATAAGTTGAACTTGCAAAAAAATTAGGTAAAAAAATACTTCAAAATTACATCATTTTAATAAATTTTCATTAAAAATGACTAAAACATTATAATTTTTAAATTAGGAATAAGACTGTTTCAGTTTTTTCTCATATTGATTTATTGAAATGACATAGTATTTTTAATTTTTTTTGTCTAATTTTTTTGCAAATTTGATTGATAAATACTAATTTATTAAAAAAAATATTAAAGATGCGTATGGAAAGATTATTATTAAGAACCTAATTAGGTTTAAATTTTAAAGGACCATAGAGTATTTATTTCATATTTATTTGGATTGGGTATTTAAAAATATACTAAAGATGCATATGAAAAAATTATTATTGAGAATCTGATTGAGTTTGAATTTTAAAAGATCCATCAACTATTTATTTCATATTTGTTGAAGAGGTTTGAAGATCCATTGGATTAACCGCATGGTTTAGATTTATTACTATGTAAATGTCATCTTATAAATTAAGTTTAGAGTTTAAGTTTTGAGACTAACACCCATTTTCTTGAATGCATCGAGTCAATATGAG
>BPVZ01000040.1:1168408-1178495 GCA_020521535.1 Rubroshorea leprosula
GTTCAGTGAATCGAGCTGAGTTCGATGGAACCTATTTGCTGGGTTACATCGAACCCAGATCTGCTGGGTTTTGTCGAACTTTAATCTTGAAAATGGAAAGAACACTGATTATGGAAAGAATAGAAATAGTAATCGATAGGCAAAGAAGCAATTCTTAGTGTGTGTGGGATCCATTTGGATGGATTTTGTGTGTTTTCGCCAGGGTAGCATGTGACATGGCAAAAGTTTTATGCAAATCATCACTTTTTTAAGTTTTGCTCTCCACATCATCAAAAAAATATAAAAAAATGCCACCTAAGCAGGGTTAACAGCCCAAATTAACAAAAGGACTAACAGAGTGCATTTCGTATAATTGAGGGATCAAAAAAGTGCAAAAAATTGTTGAGGGACCAAAAATGTGCATTTCATAAAGTTGAGGGACCAAATTAAGCATTTAACCTAAGGGAAAAGGAAAGGTAAAGGAGAAAGAGTGAAAGAGGAAGACGAGATGATGTGGATGAAAAAAATATATATCATTAATTTTAAATAAATAAAAAATGCCAACTCATAAAAAAATTAGCCAACTATGTTTTTTTTTTTTTCCATGTCATTGATTAAAAAAAAAAATGAATTGATTTGTTGGCATTTTAACGTGCCACCTGTCATTTAACTAACGGAAGGACCATTTTAGTACCAAAGATGAAAGTTTAAGGATAATTTTGGTACTTTTTAAAGGTGAGGGACAGTTTTGGTGCCAATGTGAAAAGGTGAGGGACCAAAATGGTACTTAAACCAAAAAAAGAATTGTATTTTTATATCATTTCATTTTCAATAAAAAAAATTCAGTTTTAGATTTTATGCTTGGTTATGACGGACGGATATACTACTTACGGAGTTCTTAAACTCACGTTTTCAAATTTTCATCTCATTTCAGGTGAAGAAGTATGAGCATCAGGTTTTGCATGGGGATTGAGAGGTTGTTAAAATAAACTGACAGAATTTTAGCAATAGCTCAATTGAAAGCTTATTTGATTTTATGGAATAAGATGTTAACCACTTTATGTTTTGATTAAGAGATTTGATCTTGTCATTTGGAGACTATTAAGATTTGTAAATGGAATTGTTTATTTTAAAATTGCAAGGCTATATTAAAAACTTTATATGAGATTGTATTAAAATACAGGTAGGTGGCCTTACACATCTTTGGGGTTATTCTGTAGATGTGTGACGTTTGTTATGCCTAAACCTATGAGTTTGGGGTGTGACAGGGTGATTTGCCAAAATCGACAAGTTTGAGGGCAAATTTTCCCCAACTAATCGTTCAAAGGGTAGTAATCCCCAACCAAGGAGTTAAGGGGTGATAAGCCAAAGACTTATCCTTAACTTATCTAGGTTATCGTTTGGCTCCCTAGATTTCTTTGGTGTCAAAAACCTATCTCATCCTCCATTTCTCCAAATTCTACAAATTCTTACCCATCCCAAATTGATGAAACTATGTCAATCGGCCTTCCCCGACCTCCATTTCTCAAAATTGTACATATTCCAATATTTAGTCATCCCAATCGCCCTTCCTCAACCTCCATTTCTCCAAATTCTATAGATTCTTACTCATCCCAATTTGATGAAACCATGGCAATCGACCTTCCCTGACCTTCCCTCTTTCACATCATATTGTAATCACCCTAAATCCACTATCTCAAATTAAAAACTTTCCACTCATAAACTCTAACCAACCAAAACCCAACATCCTTTATTCAAAACTTTGAAATAATCAACTCACAAGGTAAATCCATACAAGTTGAGATTCAAAATCAAATGAGAAAATAACACAGAAATTAAACCTAGGCTTCTTCACACATTCCTCAGCTGACAAACCTAGCACCCCATACTCATTTACTTGGAAGGATTCAAAGCTAATGACCACAGTCAACCACATCTGCTTCTCCCTATCTCTGATCAAAGCATCTACGTGCAAAAAATCAAACACTTGTAATATGTGAAGGGAAAGGACAAGAAGGTTCTATCTTCTTCTTCTCTCTCTTCTATGGCAAGACCCATATTTCCAGCCTGTTTGGTAACGAGAACATACATTGTGATCATGAATAGTTGAGTGCCAGAGTGTTTCATTCTTAGTCCAAAACGCCAAATAATAGATATTATATAGGGTGTAGCCAACTGGGTGTTAAACCAACGAGTGTCCCTATCATAATCTATAAATTTTATATATTATATTTATACAATATTTTAATTATTTATCTTTTTACTCTCAATAATTAAGATTTATTATAATTTTTTAAATAAAAATAATAATTATATTTAATATATATATATATAAATGTTCTCGTTTACTTAATTAATCTTTTGGGACTCATTTTTCTAATGTGGCCTACTTGTTCGTTGAATTGCCCTAGAGAGTCATTTCTGATTTTTTTCAGGGGCAAAAACAATGTCACTAATAGGGTTCTTTTTTTTTCAAATGAGAAATATCATAAAAAATAATTGTTGGCTCAATGCACTCCAAGAGGGGGGTGAATTGGAGTTCAAAATTTTCCTCCTCTTTGCAACCACAAAACAAAGAATTAAAGAGAGTAAATAAGAAGAGCTTACTCAATGATTTTATAAAGGTCCAGTCCAATCACTTGGAGCTTAATCCTCTACCTTAGCTTCACTCATCAAGAATTTCCTCCACACTCTCCACCATCAAGAACAAGGATTGCTTAAAGGAGCCACTCAATCCTTTTATAAGAAGATATGTATTTCTCTCAAATCTCACCCCTTTACAAGATAAACCCAAACAATCCTCTCTACAAATCACTCTTGAAGAAATAATCACACCCCCAAGATCACTCACAAATAGAATAAGAAGAGGATTACAAGTAAAAATCTCTCAAAGATCAAAATCTCAAGTTAAAGCACAAGTTGGTAAATAAAGATATTCAATACAATGCTTTTCAAACTTGTTTTAGATCTTCTATCAACCATATTTATAACCCTATGGTCGAAAATAGTTGTTACTAGTTGTTGGGGGTCATTAAATGCTCTACAGGTCGTGTAATTTTGAGTTGCTGAATTGTTAGTACAACTGGCTTCAAGTCTAGAGTCAACTTTATACAGCTGACTTAAAGTTCTACAGTCGGCTTAGCAAGTTTCCTGCACATTCTGTTTTCCTCAAGAGTCGGCTGCAAAATGTAAAGCCGACTTTGGAAATTTGACTTTAAAATATTAAAGAAATCTTAAAATAACTTGACCGTTGTATATTTAATACGCCTTTATAGCTGGTTGCAAAGTCAAAGCCAGCTTTGCGTCTGTTTTCTGCACACACCAAACAACAGACTTAAAATTTTCACCTATAAAGCCGACTACAGCTTCTAGAGCCGACTCTCTACAATTTTACCTTCCAGAGTCAGCTACAGATTTCTTTAAGCCAGCTCTCTACACAGTTTAGCATTTTTGGTCCATTTTTAGTGTAATCCTAGTTTACTTACTTTCCTATCTTTTAGCATTTTAACTGTACACTTAAATGAACCAATTAATTACTCAAATGTATTTTGTAATAATCAAAATCATAGGTACAACAATAATTAAGTTTTACAAAAGTTGATTTGAGGCACAAAATAACCATCCCAATCATAAGAGAAACAAAAGGCACAAAAAATAGGAATAGAATAAAAAACAATAAAAGATTCCTCTATTAGTGCCCTATGCTTGATAAGTGTATCAATCACTCTATTTGCTTCACGTTGGATATGACAAAGAACAACATCATCAAACTGTAGGATTAATGATATGCAAACAGAAACTAGAGAACGATGAGTTCTGCTAGCATTACTTTGGTTAGACAAAATGTTAACAGCAAGCAATGAATCAGATTCAATTTCAATTATCTTGAACCCCATTTTGGAGGGCCATCTCAAACCATGTTTTAGTTCCCCATAGTTCAGACGCAATATTGGATCCATGTCCGAGGTTTTTTGCAAACCTTTAACCCATTTACCCTGGGCTTCACCAAGAATTCCTTCTGCACCTTCTCTACCAGGATTAGAAATGGACGAACCATCTGAGTTTAGATTCATCCACCCAGCGCGGGGAGGCACCCATTTAACAGGAACAAAGCTGCAGGTTATGACATTTCCCGTTGATTTGGTTATTGCTGATTAGGTCAAACATGAAGCTTTTCTATCGGCCTTTTTCCTACTCAAAAAATGGTTATGTTCACGTAATAAATTATTAAAATTATATAAATTTTTAAATTTTATTTTTTAAAATATTAATTTTTTAAATTTAATTGTTGGAATTAATTGGTAAAAGTAATTATTTATTGATAAATATCAAAAGATATTTTCTAACTTATTAAATATAATAATATTTGTAATTAATTTTACATAAATTTTTGTATTAGAAAATAACTAATAATTTTGTTAAGAATAACGATAAATGAAACTAAATTTTAAAACCAATAACATGACATAAGTTATATCATTTAAAATATTAAAAAGTAAATCATATATTATTTTATTATTAACTCTTTTTATTTTTCTGAAACCATAATATTATATGTATTAACTAATTTAATAAAATAAATTATTGATACTAAATTTTTACCTCCAATTTTCATCCCATATCATTACTCTTATGTTGATGCAAACTAGATTCATTTTGTTTTTATATGGCTGCTGGATTTAGTGGAGGAGAGAAGAGTAATGAAAGTGATTATGAAAATTTGAGATAAAAATTTAAAATTAATAATATGATATAAATTATATTATTAAATTAATTAATACATAGAATATTATAAATTTTTAAAAAAATTAATTATTAAATAATATAAGATTTACTTTTTAATGTTTTAAATAATACGATATAAGTAACATCATTAATCTTAAATTTTAATTTTAAATTTCAATCTCATTTATCATTATTAAGAAGAGAAATAAGGATATGGTATTATAAAAAATTAGTACTATATTTCCTTCTAAAAAATTGTTTTCTTTCAGAATTATTTTTATATGTTTGATCTTATTTTGGCACTAAACTAATTATATTGGGTAGCCCCAATAGATGCCATAACTGCTGTTTAAATACTTATTTTGGTTCTAGACCAACTATGACCTCAATAAATACCATAATTAACTATTCAATAATATAACTAATTAGTATTAAATTTTATAAGTTAGTTATTAAGTACATTTAATACTTTAATAATAATTAAAATTTTAGTCATGCTATTATAATGCTAAAATTTTCTTTTTTCTAGCTTAGATTGTACTGGTTAAAAAAATAATATAACTAATTGTTTTTAAAAATTATACCTTAATGATTTATTGTGCAACCATAAGCTCTTCCTCTCCTTAACGTATAAAAATGGAACATGGTGGAAGAAGAAAAAGGTATGTAAAAGAGTGAGAAAATGGAGCAAAATGGGCGAGAAACCATGGCGACGTATGATCAAGGGCTAAAAATTAACTACAGAGGATGGAAAGCCATGCCCTTCATCATAGGTGAAATCCAGCTTTCTTTGTATTCTTCGCGCTTTTCCCTTCTTTACCTTTGCTCTTCCTTCGCTTTCTTGGACATAATTTGACGGTTTTTTCAGGGAATGAAACTTTTGAGAAGTTGGGAGCAATTGGGGTGTTAGCCAACCTCTTGATCTATCTCACCACTGTGTTCAACTTGAAGAGCATTACAGCTGCAACCATGATCAACTTCTTCAATGGCACCACCAACTTTGGAACACTGGTTGGAGCTTTTCTCTGTGACACCTACTTTGGTCGCTACAAGACCTTGGGATTTGCTACATGTGCCTCTTTTGTGGTACAAGATAACAATCGAGCTTTATATGCCTTTTTTCTTTTCTTTTCTTTTTTTTTTTTATCTTACTGGTTCATAAAGATACGTCTGGTCTGTGTATTTTATTTCTTTCTTGAAAAAAAGGGGCTGCTGGCAATACAGCTAACAGCAGCAATCCCAGGGCTGCATCCTCCCGACTGTGGAGCACAAGAGAGCAGCCAATGCAAGGGACCAACAGCAGGGCAAATGGCATTTCTTCTTTCTGGGTTAGGAATGATGGTTGTGGGAGCTGGTGGAGTTAGGCCGTGTAACTTAGCATTTGGAGCTGACCAATTCAATCCAAAAACAGAATCTGGGAAGAAAGGAATAAAAAGCTTCTTCAATTGGTACTTCTTCACCTTCACATTTGCTCAGATGGTGTCCTTGACCTTGATTGTATACATTCAATCCAATGTGAGTTGGGCAATTGGGTTAGCAATTCCAGCAATTTTGATGCTCATAGCCTGTGTAGTCTATTTCATCGGTTCAAAGATATATGTAAAAGTGAAAGCAACTGGTAGTCCAATGACTAGTGTGGCTCAAGTCATTGTTGTTGCAATCAAGAAGAGGAAATTCAGCCCGCCAGATGTACCATGGCTCTCTCTTTTCAACTATATCCCTCCCAAGTCCATCAACTCCAAGCTTCCATACACGAATCAATTTCGGTACACAACTTAAAATTTTCTTCATAGAAAACTTGTTTTTTTTTTAATTTGTTTCATTTTTTAACTAAGTTTGGTGGTGAATGTCAGATTCATTGAAAAAGCAGCTATCCTAACTCCCCAAGACAAGATAAACCCAGATGGATCTCCAGCCAATCCATGGAGACTTTGCAGTTTGCAGCAAGTGGAAGAAGTGAAGTGCCTGTTCCGGGTGCTTCCTATATGGACATCAGCGGTTATATACTATGTTGCCATAGTGCAGCAGCATACTTATGCAGTCTTCCAAGCAGTTCAGTCAGACAGACGCCTTGGAGATAGCAATTTCAAGATTCCAGCAGCAACATACATTGTGTTCCTTATGCTGAGCATGACCATCTTCATACCTATCTATGATAGAATCATTGTTCCATTTCTCCGGAGATTGACTAGAAAAGAAGAGGGGATTACAGTCCTCCAGAGAGTCGGCATTGGAATATTCCTTTCAGTAGTCACCATGCTTGTGTCTGCCCTCGTTGAAAAACAAAGAAGAACTATAGCCATCACAAGGCCAACTCTAGGAGTTGTGCCAAGAAAAGGCGCTATTTCTTCCATGTCAGGCTCATGGTTGATGCCTCAATTCACACTCGCTGGAATCGCTGAAGGGTTTGCTTCCATTGGTCTAGTGGAATTCTATTACAAGCAGTTCCCAGAGAACATGAGAAGCATTGCAGGCGCTTTGTTTTATTGCAACGTGGCAGCATCAAGTTATCTGTGTAGCATGTTGATAGCACTGGTTCACCGAGCAACAAAGGGAACTACAACAGGAGATTGGTTGCCAGAGGATCTTAATAAGGGAAGATTGGACTACTACTACTACATGATTACTTGTTTAGGCGTCTTAAATGTGGGCTATTTTCTTGTTTGTGCCAAGTGGTATAAATACAAAGACAACAATGAAACCCTTGAAGTTAATGGAGATTTGATATGATAAGTTTTATTCCTAGGACATCAAATCCATGTTAGGTTATCAAAATCGCCTTTTTGGTTATGATTCAAGAATACTTTCATTAGATTGTCCAGGCAACTTTGTTGTTCCATTAGGAAAACCAGTAGTATGATATAAAATTCTCATGATTTTCTGTTGAAGAGTTAGGACATAACCAAGATATGGGTGTTTTATATGCTTCGTATTAGAATATGGGTAGTTGATGTTCTGTTCCCCCCATGATTGAATCTCTTTAAAGTCATGTGAGTGTAAAATGGAAATACTCTGTAGAACAGATGGAGTCAATAAAAACATGGACATGCACGTTATAAAAAAAAAAATGCTAAACGATTGATACAGATACTTATCCTTAATTCTTTGCACGATGAAAATGTGTAATGTATAAACTAAACTGCCTTGAAATCGGTAATAGTGGATTTTGAGGTCACGAATGACGATGCATTCCATATCGAGATACGGAAAATCTAAAAAGGCATCGTTGTTGATGTCCTTGCCCATCCTTTATCATACAACATTGATCCACCACCACCAAAATAATTAAACTCAGCAATCAAAGACCCAAAAGCAATTCCCACCTTCAGTACTTCACAAAAAGAAAATCCTACCTTCTGCAGTGCAGATAATGATTTTATTGATAGAGAAAGATGAATGACAAAAGAGGTTTAACTCTTGTTGTATATAACACAACCATTGAGAAGAAAATACCACGATATTCTCATGGATTAATAAAAACGAGTTTGTAATATGTAATAATAATCCCAAGTATTAGGAACTATAGAAACGATAAGCTATCATGAGTTTGTTCTTAATACAACATAAAGAAGGATGAAAAAGGTCATACAAGTTACTAATATAAACATAAAGTGATCTGACCATAAATAATCCACTTCCATTCCCTAATGTAGATTTAGGATATGAAACGGGGTAGCACAAGAGGAATTATAAAGGAAATAATAGGTAAGCTTAACCGCAGCACTCTTGTGCACTGTGAAGACAAGAACTTTGGAAGAAGTTGACAGGCTATCCACAACATGATAATCACGTCGTCATAGGCAAAATGATGTTATTGATGTCTGACAGATGCAGAAGATTTCTTCTAGACTGTATAAGCTTGCTGGATTGTGTCAATGTCCAGGTTCTTCAGTCTCACCACTGATTCTACATGACCCTTCAATGTGTGGAGTTCTCTTAGCCTACAAGGCAGGATAAATATGCACGTGGTTTAGCAAGATAAAAATGAAAAGAACAGTATAATGCTAGAAAGGTGCCGCACGCCTAGCTACTTACCTTGCAATTTCAGCTCTTCGTTTGGCTTCCTCAGCCATTTGATTGAGCTCTGTGAAATGAGTTCTCTCCGTAAACATTTTGGTGTCAGGCGCCTGCAACCCATGCAGTGTTCTTTGTGCATGTGCCCATTGCAGCTCACGTTGTTCCTTTCCAAAATCTTTTTGCCTTGTAAATGCAATCTACATCACAAAGAAATCCAATAAATTAGTGAAGGTGGTGAACATGATAACAAGGTGGGGAAGCTATATCCAGCAAACCAGTAGAACACATACCCTTTGCTCAATAACAAGATCCCAGGCCCTACCACTGAGCGCATAACGTATGAAGAACTTGATGAAATCAAGTGGGATATAGGTAATGATATTATAAAGCCAGATCACGCCAGCCCAACCCCATCCAATCCCTTCAATTGCAGCAAAGCTCCAGTTTGCATAGACCGCAATCAGAGTAGCAATCTACTCACAATTAAATAAATTATCAGTTTTTCTTCCTACCTCTCCCAAAACGTTAGCAATAAAAACACAGTAGGGAGATTGATTTTACCAACTGAGCAACCACAAAAGCTGCCATTAGTAACAATCCAGGGCGCTCAACATAAGACCAACTTCGAGATCGTGTCACAAATATTAGTGCCTGACTGATAATGCTCACTTGCAGGTAAATTGCAGAGGCAAGCTTTCGGATGTCATCATGAGCTCTTTTCTCCAGAGTTGACACCCCAAAAACACGCTGAAATTAACAAACAAGAAATAACAGTTAAGTAGTTCACATATTCAAAATCAATGCTTTTCAATGGCATTTCAACGCATTTCAGTCATCAACAAATAAATTGGGAGCTTACTCCAACAAAAAGGGGACAGAAGGGAGCTTTTATCAAATAAGAAAGACTAGAATCTTGCAATGTGAACGTCTATCCTCATACAGTTTGCCAACAGGCAAATGTGTTCTATAAGATCAAATAAATCTTCCACATTTAAGGGAGGTCACCATACCGGAAAGAAGTTTGTTTTGTAAGCAGCCCAAAAGAATATAACTGTCATCACTGCCAAGTAACCACCCAGAACAATTCCAGTTGTAAAAATTTCCGCCAGCTTCCAGCTATCTGGCAGAGGAGATGGTTTCACCCTGTCTTTTGATATAGTCATAATGGTACCTGATAATTTGATGGTGCTAGTAAGTTGCCAGGAAAAGGCAGCATAGAGCAATTTTAAACCAGATGAAATTATTTAAGTTTGACATGATGAAAGGGCAGAAAACATTCTGCTGTTGTAACATTCAGGTGCAAAGAAAGTTAAAATACAAATTTAATTCCAAGAAAACATGAAATGAGCAAGCAAAGATGTGTGCT
>BPVZ01000040.1:1178595-1194248 GCA_020521535.1 Rubroshorea leprosula
GGGGGGGCGCCGGGGCGTGTTGGTCAGCGAGAGAACGAACCATCATTTAGGATGGCAATGATAAGCACCATGAATGGGGGAAAGTCAAATCTCCATATAAGGGCCAGCAGCATGAATCCCAACTGCAATATCATCAAATAAACTTGGAAGTTAAACTTGAGATATTACAAGCAAATTTTTGTTGAACATGGAACACAATCACACAAACACTAAAAACTGTTGAATATGGAACACAACCACTTAAAACACCGGTCACTTCCATCATTAAAGTGCTCACTTCTGCTAGAAGAGAAAAAAAGGGGAGCTGTTAATATGCAAAGTGAAGAAGACTTGAACTTACCACAATACGGATTGTAATGGAAACTGCATAAATCTGCAGAAGGAAAATGAGAGAAGAGAATTCATAAATGATCATATTTTGAGAATAAAATAACTCACAGACCACAAGAAGAGTGTGTGATGCTATGCAAGGCATATTACTTACAGTGTAATTCTTCATTCTCTGGAATATGGCACGACTTGTTAAGACAGCACTAATGATGACACTAAGGCCAGGTTCAGTAAGGACAATGTCAGAGGCACTACGAGCTGCATCAGTTGCATCAGCAACAGCTATCCCAATGTCAGCCTTCTTAAGAGCAGGAGCATCATTAACTCCATCACCAGTCATTCCACAGATATGTTTCCTAGCTTGCAAGCGTTTTACTATTTCATACTTGTGCTCTGCACCAACAAACAATATTATGAAGCCATCCTTTGGTTATGGATGCAACAGTTTATATTTGTTATTATACATATAAAGCAATGGGTATCAAAATAAATTAAGAATATTTAAGAAAAGTACCAGGAAAGACACCAGCAAATCCATCAGCTTTTTCTATTAGTTCATCAACTGGCAAAGCAGCAATGGACTCATCCTTGTCCTGTCCCAGCAAAGCAGATGCAGGATACATGTTGGTTCCCATACCCAAACGGCGTCCAGTTTCCTTTCCTATTGCCAGTTGGTCTCCTGAAAGAAATCAGACTCAAGGATCAGTAACCAAAGCACATTACTAAGAAATAAAGCTTACCTTATCCTGAAATAGATGTCTTAGAACATTGAATTAAACAACAGTCATATTTTAAGTTTTTCATTAGAAAAGTTAGGGATGAAGAATATCAGGTCATGTAGTCCATATTAAGGTTTCTGTCCCCAAGACAAGTAAATTTATCTAACAATCCCTGTATTCCATTTCAAGACTGGGTTCCATCTTAGTACCATAAGACTAATACATACCAAGAGGTCCATGATCATTCAGCTATATTTTACATCAGTTAGTTTTTCAGGTAAGCAAAAGTAGTCAAACCTTAATCCAATAGGGTCAGTTGGCAGATTTCACATACAAATTACATTTTGGTTGGGTTAGGTTGATGGGTTGGTTCAATCACACACTCAAGATAGTTTGATGATTTAACTTTGGTTTATCATGGCAGTCGAAGTAGAAAACTACCTGTGATCATTTTAACATTTACCCCGAGGTTCAGAGCTCTCCTAATTGTCTCGGCACTATCATGCCTGGGGGGATCAAAGAGAGGCATAAGACCAATGAACTGCCATGGACCACCAGGACTCTCTTTTGTTCCCTCTGGAACTTCCTGCAGCAAAGAGTGGAAATATTCCAAAAGAAATAGTTACAATTACACAACACAATAAAGGCAGCACCACACTATTAAACACCCAACACTAGCAATAGAATTCCAACTACCTGGTATGCCACTGCAAGTGATCGTAAACCTCGCTCTGCGAACTTATCAATCACAGAATGAACTCTCCTTTCAATGTCTGACTTATTGTGCGCAAGATGTAAAATCTAAATTTCATAACAGAAACAAGGATAAGAATCGACTTTTGACACCAAGAACAAGAGGGAAAAAGGTGGTAATAATTAGACACCTGCTCTGGTGCACCTTTGCTGACTCTGTGCATTTTACCTTCACCATCAATATAAGTCAGGGCTGTTCGCTTATCAGTAGGGTTGAATGGAAGGAAATGTACTTCTCGTATACCAGCACGCGCCTGTTAGAAGCAAGAAAAGAATGGGACAAAGGGCACATAAATGTATAAATAAGGTAAAAAAAACTGCATAGCTCAATGGCTATCACCCCTTCCAAAAAGATATATCCACATATAAAATTTCCCACTTACCTCCTTTGGATCAGCCAACATGCCAACTATAGCAGAATCAATTGCATCTTGATTTTCTGTTCTAGAGGCTCTTGCTGCCATCAAAACAACAGTGTCTGGATCTACTCCTTTAGCAAAAACCTGATAAGATAATTCAACCAAATTTAGCAAGAGATTATTTTACACAAGATTCAGAGAAATCAATGAACAACAGCCTCCTGTAGAAGACCTCAATAAGATTTTTGTCCACAGTGAGTTTGTTCAATGTCAGAGTTCCTGTCTTGTCACTGCAAAGCACATCCATGCCTGCCATCTCTTCAATTGCAGTCATTCTCTTTGTGATAGCTCCCTTTAGCAATCAAAAATATATCTCATCATTTATCCAAATTCCTGATACCAAAGCCCAATGAAATTTTTTAAAAGACCATAGCCAACCTGTTGAGATAACCTATGAGAACCAATAGCCATGGTAACAGACAAAACAGTGGGCATGGCAATGGGAATTCCACCAATGAGAAGCACAAGAAGGTTGTCAATTCCAGGACGATACCGGCGGTCTTGAATTGGATACATGACAACAATCTCTATTATCATCCCCACAGCAATTGAGCATATGCAGAAATTTCCTATTGCAGTCAAAACCTACAGAAGTATAACAACAAAGAATTACCATTGGGACCAGGAGATGTATCCCCACTAAAAGAATAAAAAAGACACATGTTAATCTCCTTACCTTTTGGAAATGGCCAACTTGATTAGTACTATCAACAAGGTGAGCAGCCTTTCCAAAAAAGGTATGGACACCAGTGGCAATGACCACAGCTTCAATCTCTCCCTGTTTACAAGTAGAACCAGAGTACACACCGTCTCCAGGGCCTTTTGTTACTGGGAGGGATTCACCAGTGAGTGCAGACTGCAAAAGACCATTAAAAGAAACTACCAGTAAAACAACAGGGCTTTGACCAATTGAAAACTTGAATATAGTATTAAAAGAAATATATATCAGACAGACCTGGTCAATTTTAAGTGGATCACCTTCCAGTAATCGAGCATCAGCTGGAATAATATCTCCAAGTTTTATACTAATTACGTCACCAGGGACTAAAACAGCTGCATCTTGCTCACTCCATCTCCCATCTCGAAGAACCTTAATTGCCATTTCATGAGAAATGTATTATCAAGAAAGAAGTACCAAAAACATACAAAAACTGTGATAGATGCGGTTGGTAGCCGCATCTCTCTTCTAAAGAGTAGAATTCCAAAGTTCACATGCCCCTCTGATATTATCAAAGAAAACCACAATACAAAGCACATAACACGTACATATTGTAAGGGGAGAGGATGGTCAATTAAAAAGAAAGGAAAAGGCAAGCTTGAATCTAATACCTTGGCTTTAGGGGCAAGACGAGCCATGAGAGCAGCTGCAGCGTTACCGGCATTGTTTTCCTCAATGAAACTGATGGTGGAGTTTATGATAAGCAGAGTGATAATACCCACAAAGTCTTGCCAATCAGGGGGCTTTCCCTGCGAAGATAAAACAGAACATGAAAATAACTGAAAAAAAATTATAAAATTGGGATGATAACCAAAGAAAGGAATACTTACTCCTCCATTGGCAAGAGCAATGGCCATGATAGCAGCAGCTTCCATGACCCATGAGAGAGGATTCCACATAAAACCCAAAAACTTCAGGAATTTGCTCTCCTGAGAAACACCCAGAATCCAAAAAATGTAGATTAAACAGACAAATCAGTAAGATAAATAAAAAAATCAAAACCTTTTTCTCTTCAAGCTTGTTGTGTCCAAAAATGGCAAGCCTCTCCTCTGCAGCCTCAGCTGTTAGACCTTCTCTGCTACATCTCAAATTCTCAAACACTTCCTCAATGGGTATGTTTTCCTTCACAAAACAAAAGAGAAAACTCAAACCTCAAACTCAGAACACAAGCCAACAGAATTGAAACCAAAACACTAAACACAAACACAAAATTCGACAAAATGCTTCATAGTTGCTCAGATCTATTACCAAATCCACAGTTTCCTTCAGAACAGCCTCCAAAACTTCATTTTTATCGGCCATCTCTCTTCCCAACTAACAAAGTCTGAACCTTTACACCACAAAAAGATCCAAAACAGGTATAAAAACAACTTACAACACCACCATTTAGGCTGAAAGGACCTGAAACATTCAGATAAATGAAGCAATACCCAGTTAAAAAGGCATGATCTTGATTGGAGTTACAGAACGAGAATGGAAACCGCTTACCAACACAGCACCAACGCTAAACTAAGAACCGCTGACGATAGTGACGGAGTGTATTACTGATGGGCCGCTAATGCCGTCTATGTATCCAGTACTAGTATTGCATTGGTCACATAGAGGGTTAGTTACCAAAGCGACCCGACGATCGCCACGCGTCTCTTTTGAGGGTAGAATGTTACCTCCATTTGAAAATCGAATTTTTAATTACTAATAATTAATTTAAATTAATTTTTTAATCATTAATTTGTAAAAAAAAAAAAAAAACAACATAGAGGATTAGTTGAGAATTTTAACTCATCTGCTATGTAACGTTTCTTGCCCGTCTGTGGACGGACTTCGTGATAAAATAGAAGAAATTAGGTTAAAACTCTATTTTAGTTCTTAAATTATTGTACAGCTCTGATTTGGTCCTTAAAATTAAAAAATTTTTTATTTAATTCTTACTGTTTACCATTTTAACCTCACTGTTCACTATTTTAACCCCAACTTAGTCTTTCAATTAAAAATCCATAGTTAACTCACAAAGAGTTAATGACTTGGTAAAAATTTGAGATACATTAGATAAAAATGATGATATGGCAACATGACAAGTTATATTCATGCCATGGAGTCCATCAAAATTACAATTTTACCCTCATTTTCTTCTTCCAACATCTTCGTTCTCCAATCTTCTTCATTCATCCTTTTTTTTCTCTCTTTGCCTCCTCCAAGACAACTTTCATCATCATTTTTCTAAATCAAACAATTAATTCAATAAAATGGAATTTCATTCTTCATCTATCAATTCTTTTTCTTCATCAAACAACAGAACCCACAACAAAAAAAAAAAACATAAATTTTTTTTGAACCCAACACCTGGGTTCGAAAGAAAGAACCTAGGCATAGGTTCCTTCAAACCCACGCTTAGATTCCTTAGAACTCGGTGCTTGGGTTCGAACAAACCCGCGCCTGTTTGGTTACAAGGAACCTAGCGGTGACTACTGGGTTCAATGAATTCTAAGGGGAAAGGGTAAAGGAAAAGGGCAAGAGAAGGAAAAGGGCAAGAGAAGGAAAAAAGAAAAGAGAAAGAATTTTTTAAGTTTTTTTTTCATATTATTATTATTATTATATTATTATTTTTTTCATGTCATTATTTTTTGCCATAGTCATCCATGTGTATTAAGATTTTGCGACAACATCATGTAACAATGAATTAACAACACACGTAATGAGATTTTTAATGGAAGGACTAAATTGGGGTTAAAATGGTAAATAGTAAAGACTAAATCAGGGATTTTTTAAATTTAAAAACCAAATCGAGAGTCTGTATAATAGTTTAGAAACCAAAATGAAGTTTTAACCAAAAAACTAATAACTTCTACCATCCCACTATATCTCTTTCCAATTTTAATTATGCATACAAACATTATTATTTATTACTATAATTAATGTTACTTAATAATATTATATAAAAGTGATAGTTATTAATTAGTTTTAGATAAAAATTTAGTAAAAATTAATTAGATATTGTGAAATGGAAGGGGTACTTGATAAATTTTTTTTATTAAACTTTATAGAATTTCAAAATTACATTGAGTCTTAATTAATTTAAAATTTAATCGAATCAAATCTCTTAATACTTACCTCTTTATTTATAAAAATTAAATTCAAAATCTTATATTTAAAGAATTAAGTTCATTCTACTAAAATTAACAAGTCAATGGCAAAAAAGTATTTGTTGATTACAAAGTTTGACATGAAAGGAGAATGAAAGGATGTTGCCCTCTATTTCTCTTTCTTTTTCTTATTTGAATAAATAAATTAATTAAAAAAAATAAAATAAAAGATTTTTTTTCCTTTTTCTCTCCTATAGTTTTTTTAATAATCAAATAAGTGAAATTGCTCCTGTCTCTTCTCCACTCTATTCTTTTCAACCTAAATATATTACAAAAATTTTATTAAAATTATTAGTTTTAATTGCAATTTTATTAGTTTATAATTTTTTTAAATAATTAGTTATGTTATTTAAAAATATCCATTTATAAATTAATTTTAATATATTAAATAATAAATATTAATAATTTTATCACTTATCAAATATTTTTAGCAATTAAATTAAAAGAAAATTTTAAAAATTTTAATTGATTAACAAATTTAATAACAGTCATAACCATAGTTTTATGTGAAGCTATATATGATGGTAGATTTGTATTCTCTTACTTGACTAGTTGTGAAATTAATTTACATTTTTTTCATTTAATATCATGTGACTGTGTTTGAAACATAAAATAGTTTTGTATTATTGTCTTTTCTTTTATAAATAAATGATTTTTTTTTATAATGTATAGTGTTTTTTATTTATTTTATGGATGAGATGACACCAACCAATGCACATGAGTAATGAAACTGAACATGGATCTAAGGCCTACCATGCTGTTTTTTATCTAGTTTGTTCAGGAAATTGAATTACACCTTTTTGTTTCTTTTCAATAGTTTCCTTATTAAACGAGAAATTAGGCACCCCCCCCCCCAATTTCCTTTCTTCTTTATGGCTTCTTTTTCAAGGGAATATAACGTAAATAAACTAGCATTAACTTTCTTACTATTTTTATTTATTTACAGAATGAATTATGCTTTTTTTTGGCTAAAACTTTACAGGCTGTTTCTCCAACAAACACCAAATATAAAAATTGGTAATGGAAAAGCCCCCATACTTATCTTTTTGCAAATGATGAGTATCTTTCAAATAATAAGAACTTAGAGTTTAAATGGAAGGTTTTAATTTCAAATATCAAAACAGGTGGATAGAATTTAAGAAGGGAGAAAAATAAATTTTATTGTTTAATTTATTATCCACTTTTTAAAAAATAGAATTCACTTTAGGTTCTTGTAAATAAAAAATAATAATAATTTAAAAACTCTTACAGAAGACAAGAACTACTTCAAAACTTCCCACATTTTTAACACATAAGGAAGAATTTATAGCTTCATTTGTGAGTGTTGCGTTGTTATTGTAAGTTTTTACCTTTTATTATCTAAAAAGTATACAAAAGATTAATTAAAATTTTCAAAAACATATAAAACTTTATTAAAATCAATTATTTACTATATATTTATAATTTTAAACAATTTTTTTGAAAAAAAGTATTATGTGTAATACTCTCAAACAAAGCTTATATCAAATTACTTTCTAATCTTTTATAAAATTATAAGAAATATTATAATTATAATATCATATAAGATCATAAATTTATAATTATAATGCATTATTAAAAAAATATTATGTGTTACTAAATAAATAAATATATTTAATAATATTAATAAAATTATGAGTAAAAAAATTAATTATATAATGATACATTATATTTTAAATTTATAATACTACATAATATTATAATTATATTATCTTTATAAAACTATAAATAATCCAATGATTTAATTAAACACGACACGTTTAATTTAAAAATGTAAATTCAAAATCTATCTATTGCCATAAAGTGATTCCATGTTTTGAAAGAGGTATAATTAGTCCAAAATTCGAGTCTTCGTTTGTTGGCCTTTAAAGATTCCAAGTCTTGCTAACGAGGAGTTAGATCAAGTGGTAGGCAGCTTATTTCAGTTTAAGTAAGGTCTCAAATTTGAAATTTTGTGTATGCAGCAGTTCTCACTGGGAGATTCACCAACCATTTTCAAGTGCGCGACACGGGTCGGGTCCAGATTAGTCGGAATAAAGCCTCGGATACGGGCAGGAAACCAAAAATAAAAAAAATAAAAAAAAAAAGATTCCAAGTCTTATAAGAAATAGCGGTGGGCATTCGGGTGGATAATCTGTCGTTTACTTGGAAATTAGACCAAAAAAATAAATTTGATTTGGTTTTAATGATTTTTGGGTATAATTGTTTTGATTTTGATATTAACTAAATAAATTTTATTTTGATTTTGGTTGAATTTTTTACCAACCAAAAATAAAAATAAGTTTCTTAAAAATCAAAATTTAAATAAATATGACAAAATATGATAAAATATGAGATATAATATAATTTATTATTAAAAAAATAATTAATATATATTTAGTAAAAACTAAACCTATTTATTAGTAACTAAATCGATCGATTTGTAAAAACTTTGATTTGGTTTTAGTTATCAAAATTAAAGAAAAATTCTTTTGGTTATTTTAAAATCAGTTTTGATTTTAACCAAAACCAGATTTGGCCCACCCCTACTAAGAAACATGTCTGTACTTTACTGCCAATCTTTGTGTCTTACATTTTTTTTCCCTCGAATAAAAAACAATTAAAGAAAGAAAGAAAGAATAGCGAGAAAAAGTTTCTTTGAAATGTTTTAGTCATGGGAGTGAGTGTGCTTTTCTTTCGGCCTACCCTTTTTTTCTTGGGTAAATGCTGAAATTTAGTCGTCAATCTTTATTGCAAATACTAAATATTATCCTAACTTTTCGTTTAGAACAAAAATAGTCCCCAACTTTTTTAAAAGTTAAATCCCAACTTAGGTTTTTAACTATTGTAGGAACCTCTAAATTAGTCTATAAACTAAAAAAAATCTCTCATTTGGTCCTAAAGTTGATAAATTTGACTATCAGTTGGTCTCTCAATTAAAAGACAACTAACGAATCCCAAAACTAATGTGATTGTCAAGTAATAACTTTTTGTTGCCAAATAACGGATATGCTAATTATTTTTTATTGAAAAAACCAACTTAAAACTAAATTTAAAAATTTTAGAAATCAAATCATGAATTTTTTTTAATTCAAAGACTAATTTAAGAATCCATATAATAGTTGAAAAACCAAATTAGAGATTAATATTTTTTAAATCACCAAATATAATTCTACAATTAGTTATTCTGCTAAGCCATTAACACAAAACCTAACTAGAAATTCGTAGAACTCATGAGAACTTTTAAAATAAGAAAAAGCCCGCCAAACCCCAAACCTCTAAGATTTTTTTAATTTATTTTTCGTTTTTACTACTATAATTGTAAAACTCTACTTCATTTTTTTCTTCTAATTAACACAACCCTATTTTAGAAATCAATTCTAGAAACTATAAAAGTTAGGTCTTGAAATTTTACGAGATTTGTATGGGTCCTATAAAATTCCAACTAAGATTCTCATTAAAGACTTAAATGAAGTAATTAACAATAGGATTAGGATTGGTGATTTTAAAAAGGTTAGGAAACCATTTCTAATTCAAATGAAAGATTAGGACATTATCTCATATTTATACTAAGATTGGAGACTAAATCTATTATTTTCCCTTTTGTTTCTTAGTTTGCTCTCCCATTATTTAACTCTGCATTTACTTTCCTTTATGTTGCTTTCACTTTATCAGTCTATAATGGACACTGAAATATTAGGTTTTTGTTCTATGCTTTAAAGCTTTTAATTACCCAACCACCCACCCAACTTAGTTATGTACTTTTTCATATAGTGTAAATAAAAATTTTGAATTTAAATTTTACAGTATAGAAATTAAAAAAGATGAAAAAAAATTATTTTTTATTATGTAATATAAAAATAAAAAAGAATTAATCGAATGTTAAAGTACATATCAAACTATGACTAATTTGGTTGGAAATGGTTTATGTTTGTAGCTCTTTCTTTTCTACATGATTGGGCTAATCTCTATATGTACCGAGCCAGCACTATGTACTCTTAATTAATGAATGACGCTTTCCTTTGTATAATAATAAGAAGAAAAAAAAAAACAAAAAAGGTATGTGCTTTATATCTCAAGTTCGCTGTCATTTTATACTTATATATAAATTAATTTAAGTAGAACTTTTAAATCCACCCCTCAAAAAGATAGGTAGGGATATATTCATCCCTTAAAAAAATATAAGGACAAATTGTCATTTCAAACTATAAATTAAAACAATTCACATTTTTTTTTAACAAATTTTGTTTTTCATGTAAGCATTTTTTAATGGAAAATTGACAAAAATCAATTAACAAATGGATAATTTATTATTTGAATGGACAATTTATTATTATTTTTTTTTTTTGAAAGGTGGTTCTATCCTTACTCATCTTTTTGAGGAGTGAATTTGGGAGTTTTACCATTAATTTAAAGGATACAATTTTAGAGGGTGACAAAATAAAGGGGCAAAAGCATACTTTTAACCTTTCACATTGTCAAGTTTGAAAGTTTTAACCCTTCACCTTATATTATCACATTTTTAGCCCCTCACCTTACTAGATTTGTAGGTTTTAACCTCTTACCTTATACTTATACTACGACACTTTTAACCCTTCACCTACTAAAATTGAAGAAAATAACCTTCACTTTGTAACATTTTGTTAGTTCTATTAATTTATTATTAACTCTATTATTAGACTATTAATTGATTATTAACTGTCAAAAATCTTCTTTTAGTTAACAGAACTAATTTTATAATATTTCATTAATTCTGTTAATTGACTATTAGTTGACTGTTAGTTGATAAAAATCTACTTTCAACTAACAGAATTAACAATCAATATAAAATGAGGGTTATTTTTTTCGATTTTAATAGGTGAGGAGTTAAAACTTATAAATTTAGTAAGGTAATGGGTTAAAAATATCATAATATAAAGTAAGAGCTAAAATCTTCAAACTTGATAAAATGAGGAGCTAAAATAAGTTTTTATCAAATAAAGGCCTACTCATAAATTTTATGTCAATTCGTTCTCGTGTTTGGCCTTTGGATTGATGCGGTAGTCCAATCTATTTCCTTTTATTTGTAAGGTAAACTACATGAATGATCACACGCTATTAACATAGCTGTTGGTTTAGTCATTTTTTTCTTAAATTTATTAATTTAATCACCTAATTTTTATTTAAATTGCTACAGTTAATCTCAAAAAAATTTTAAAAATAATTTCATGGTGCCTACATGAACTACAATTTTATAAGTGTACGCAAAAAATTTTTATAATGTATTTAGTTTGAGGGGAGTAGAGAGAGAAAGAGAAAATAACCTTATTTTGATTAATAAAATTAAGTTATTAGGTTAATAACATAATATAATTAATTATAATAATTTTCTATTCTCTCCCCTCCCTTTTCCTTATTTCAGACAAAAAAAAAATTATTAAGTAACTAGTGGCAAATCCATAAAAGAAAAAATAATAATAATCAGGCGGCAAAGGAATATGCCAAATTTAAAGCAAAATAATATACTTCGTTCCCCCTGCAAAGGAGAAGAGGTACGAATAAAAATATTAATTTTTTATTTTTTTATTTAATTAATAATATTAATTTTTTATTTTTTATTTAAAAATGTGAACTTTTAGTTTTTGTTAATTTAAAGATATTAATTTTTTTAAAAGTTTATTTGTCACATCAATATTACATGTCAATATTACCATTTAATTAATCTTTAAATTGAAAAAATTAAAAATTAATATTTTAAATAAAAAAAATTAAAAATTAATATTTTTAAATAAAAAATTAAAAATTAATATTTTTAAATAAAAAATTAAAAATTAATATACTTAAATAAAAAATAAAAAATTGACATTTTTATTTAAAAATTAATAAAAATAATATCTTAAATAAAAAAATATAAAGTTAAAATCCTTATTTATACATTTTCTCTCTACTAAGATTATTGATTTTGCTCTACTTTATAAAATTTTTCTTTCCATAAAAAATTTGTTCTCCAATTTAACTTCTTCTTTTTTTAATAGTTTACAACTTAGAAGCGGGGATTCAAAAAGTGAGGAAATTCAAACCCCATCCCTAGGGTTGAAGCAATGCACTTTACTAGGGGGCATGAAGTTGTCAAGCCACAAGGTCCAAGTGCGTTCTCCAATTTAACTTTTAATATTTAGATGTTTACTTTAAATATCTCACCAACAAGAACATCCTCTCATGCTTCAAACTCCTCGGGCTAGGGTTTGGAGTCGACGGGCCTCTCCTTCGAGATTACTCTTCGGCTATGGAGCCTCCCTACTTTTCTTTTACTGGTTTCAAGCCTTTGGACAGTGTTGCCTACCGATTCAGTTGAGTGTGCCATACTTTTGCTTCTCCTAGATTTCTGATTCACAAATCTAACTAAGTGCGTCAGATCACTACATAATCACTTTGCTTCGCCATTGCAATAGCATCACAACCATGGTGGAAGATGATTTAGGATCTATGCTTAGCCGAATCTGAATCGTAAAGAATGAAGACAGGATCCTCCCACTACATATGGTTTGGAAGCAAGATAATGCTAAAGTGGAAAAGTTGCGATTGGTCAAGAAACTACTATCCCAAAGGTGGGTCAACCTAAATGGCCTCCATAATGCTTTAATTGCCTCCTAGAATCCTAAGAAAGCTTTTAAAATCTCAAAGATCAGAGAAAAGATTTATCTTTTTCAATTTTTTGATATTAGGGATCTCAACAAAGCCATCCATGGAGGTCCTTGGAATTTTAGTAACTCACTGCTTATTCTTAAAAGATTTCAGGCCTCCCTAACTCCAAAGCAATATAATTTTTCCACAAACCCATTTTGGGTCAGAATCTTTTATGTCACTATTGCATTGCATTTTGAGCAGATTGGTTTCATGATTAAAAGTTCTTTAGGACGAGTCTTGGAGGTGGATGAAAGACTCAAGAAAGCTATTTGAGTTAGAATAGACTTGGATGTCAATAACCCACTAAGACGATTCAAGACTTCTCAAATTACTGCTACAGAGAGCAGGAAACTGAGGATTAAATATGAAAGACTCCAAAAGTTTTGTTTTGTTTTGTTTTGTTTATGGCTGTTTGGGACATGTCGAGAATGATTGTGAAATTGCTCATTGCATTAAAGATGCAGGTGGTAAGATTATCAGACGCTTTGGTCCTTGGTTAAAAGTTGAATTAGAGAACTCATGGTGCACAGATGATTTTGATGTTTTGGAAGAAGCCTTGTCTACAAATACCCATATTTTGATGGGGGATAAGGGCGTAGATGATACAAAGCATTCTGAGAATGATGAAATCCAATCACTTAATAATATGCCCATTTGTGGAAGACAAGTTAAGGGCGGTAACAATGAGAATGGCACAAATGACATGGCTTTTGGAGTAAGGATAAACCAGTCTCATGTTGTTTTGCCTCCAATTGCTGAGGTACAATTGGTGGACGTTCCTTTGTCCCAACAGTTTAGGGACATGAGTAACCATAGAAGGAAAGGGAAAAATACAAAAGCAAATAACGGTAGTTGGAAAAGGCTAGATCGTGCTGGGGTATCCAAGTTGCACTTAGAGGAACGCAGTCAAAATAAGCGGAGGAGTTGTCTAATGCCTATGAAGGAAGAGAGAGCCCTTAAAGTGCTTGTAAACAATACAGGGGTGGCTTTAGCCCAATTGGCTAAAAGCCATGACCCTCCTGTTGGTTAAAGCATGCATTAGAAAGGGACGACATCTAGCAGGTTAGGGACTATTGATGTCAAGATTCCCTGCTCTCCCCATGAAGCTGGCTAAATAGGTGAGGATATCCAATAGTTTCTGATACTCATAGCGACTTTCCTTTTTACTTTAGTAGCCCCATTTTTGCCTATACAACGATTGTAGATGCAATTTTTAGTTACAAATTGCCCTTTTTACTTAATTGTCTATACTCGTCATGGATATAGTTTAAATCTATTACTAATACTGTAAGTTATGATTCTGTTTTAACTAGGCTGCATGCCTGCGATAGGGATTCATTTGTAATCTCCTTTTATTTTAATATAAATCTTTATTTTCTATAGAAAAAAATATTTAGATATTTAGAGTTTCATATTTTCCCATCTAAACTATATCATAATTTCAAGGACATTGATACATATATTCTTTACTTTAATACATTCGTTAAAAATTGTTATTTTTTAGTCTAAAATTAACATTAAAAAAATTAAAAATATAATATGCATACACTATAAAGAAATCGATTAAATTGATATAATTATATTTATATTATATTTTAATAATTAAATTAATTAAATGTGAACTTGTGTTGAATCAAAATATATTCAAATCATTTTACTAATTCAAAATAAGAACAATCAAGTAAGGGATAGCTCCAACATTAAAAATTTACTTGACATATAATAATAATTTAAGCTGTACAATTTTAATATAAATTGTATAATTTAACACAATTTACATCACATAATACCTTTTTTTTGTCTTTTACATTTAATCCCTTTTTTAATATTTTTTTTGTTAAAAAAAAAAAAATCATGACCCGCCGTTCTCACACTAGCTTGCCTCTTTTGACCACCCTAAGAAACTTGTTTTGGTTGGTCATCATCCCACCAACCAGCTTTACTTTCTTCATCTCACAAGTTACCTAATTAAACATAAATTGCCAAAAATAAAAAACTAGTATCCAATTTTGCAGATATGGTACATTAAAAATTCATGCAGACGATAATGATTTATTAATATATTTATTGGTAAAAAATTCTTATAAGAGTGGGATAATATCAAATAAGTGGATATATTTTTTGATGCATATGTCTTACTTAATTATTTTCTCTTATCTTATTTATTAGTTATTTTATTTTTTAAATAGGAATAATCTGATTTGATCATCTTATTCTGTATTTTAATGAGACATTAAATTTAATTTACTTAATTTAGTTTGATTTAATTATCTTACTTTATTCATTCACAATTATTAAAAAATTTATTTATTATAATAATTAAAAATTCTCTTTTTATTTTCACCCGTACTTATATATTAAATAAAAAAATCTTAACATATTTCTATCTTTTTAGATAAGGATAAAATTCAAATATTAGTGTTTGATGTTTTACTAAATTAGAAAGTATAATAATTAAATTAAACCACCTCTATTTAAAAGTAAGATAATTAAATCAAACCAGAGTGAATATAAGTTACATCTTGTCATGTTGTAAGATTTTGTTGAGACATATATAAATGTTTTTTTAATCTTAAATTACATGATAAAAAGTAATTTTTTCACATTTTTTAATTTATTTTATCAATATATTATATTATTTAAACTTAAATTTTTTTATTTTTATTAAAAAAATTATTATTAAATTATTTAAAATTTTTTAATCAATCAAAATTATATTATAAAAATAAATAAAAAGTAAATAAATCTCAAGTATTCATTTTAAAAAAATAAATTAAAAAAATTCCCATTACAAAAGAACAAGAGGAAAGGGAAGAGAAAAAAAAGGGCGGACCACAGCTTTTGTTGGGAAGTGAGGAAGATAAGGATTGAGGTATAGTAGTAGACTAGAAAGGGGAAAGATATAATTGAA
>BPVZ01000040.1:1196329-1219868 GCA_020521535.1 Rubroshorea leprosula
TTATTTTTAATGAAGAATATAACTATTAAATTATTTAAATCGTTGATAAATTTATATTTAATTTTAGTTTATAAAAAAATATTTTATAAAATAAATTGTATTTTTAATATATAACCTACCTTGATAAACTTGAATCTCTTTAGTTTATTAATTTTTTGATGCAGTCTTGGGTAGTTTTAAGGAATAGATTGACATATATTCATTGAAGAAACAATAGTCACATATGACGGTTCCCAACAAAAGCAAGGATTTCAACATTGTCTACAGACGCTCTAGTTTGTAGTAGGTTGATAATCTCCTTCATATGTCTTTATCGTGCTATACTTGTTAAGTTAGATATATGCCACAATCTTGATATGGATTCTGTGAACCAATTTCACATTAGTGAATAATTATCAATTCGTTATAAAAAAAAAAAATGTATTGCTTGAGCTTTCTTAATAAAATTTTATGAAAGAAAAGATTAAATGTTAAAAAATTGAATATTTCTTCCATTACTTTTTAATTTCATGAAAAAAATATTTATAAGTTAAAAAATAAACTCTTTCTTATATTAACAAGAAAAAAAAATAACTCTGTATCACCTTTAATCAATGGATTATTTTATTGTGAATACTAATTATGTCATTATAGTGGTTTGAGATTAATACTTAATGATTTCATTTAAATTATTGCATGATAGTGTTTAAAAAATTATTTGTTTTATAAATCAAGATTTATGTGTTTGGCAAAATATATTCTTTACATAGTAATTTGTGATCCTTACTTAATGGTTAGAGTTCAATCGACTAGTATGTTGAAATTATTTAATATTGTTGCTAAAATTTATTCATTTTAATTATTCAATTTTCCCACCATCCACAATCACTACTAATTCTTCAATGAGTTTTAACTTTTTTTTTTCTCTACAACATTAAGTGATTATATGATGTTTCTAATTTTTACTTTAATTTGTCATAAAAAAATCTATATTAATTTTTAAAGAAAATTTGCAAACTAAAACAAAGTAAATAAAATTTTTTCTTGCCTTTAATTAAAAATAAAAATAATTTTTTCTTTACTAAAAATAAAAAATTGGGTGTGATTTGCACTTATATATTTTATTTATTTATTATTAAATTAATTATTTTAATAACAAAAAAATATAAATTTAATTACGTTTAAACATACTCTTGTTAATCATTTTATATCAAACAATAACTATTTATCATTATATAACTAAATAATTATATAAATTAATATTCATCGCTCGTGACCCACTATCCATTTAATTGTCATTTTCTACTCACTATTGCTATTCCCTACTCATTATCTAGAACAGCCCTTAAACATTATAACAAATTAATAATCTTAAACTAGGTGTAAAGAATTGAAGACCTTTTTATTTTTTTTTTAATGTAAGCTTTCTAATTTATGACTTAATTACATCTTTAGTTATGAAGTATGTATTTGTTTTTTTTTTTTTTTTTGATATTGGTTGCACAATGGAAGGTAATCATCTCACATTTCTTATCACACCCCACTTGCATGCCATGTGACTCGAACTCAAAACTTCTTACTTTCAACGGAAGAAAATTACCACTAAATTACTCAGATCGTTGGTGAAACATGTATTTGTTAACTAAGTTACTTATGAATTTTTTAATTTCAGTGTAAATGTCTTGTCTTTAACTAAACCAAATAGAACACCCTGATCGATAAAAAAAAAGGTTATATTTAATATATTATATAAATAATATTTAAAAATTTTCTATTAAATAAAAATACTTAACAAAAATTTTATATAAGAAAAAAATTTTAATTATTGTTCATATGTTTAAAAAGTCAAAAAATAAAATTAAAATTACTAAAAATAAATTAAAGGAGTGGAACATATAAGATTTTTTTTTCATAGTAATATATATAGAATTTTATTGAATTTAGAAGAGTTGCAGTAATTCGGCCTTCTGCCTTATCACTAAAATCTGACCCTCTCAAACTAAACTTCACTTAATTATTTAAAGTTTTGCCTAATTCCATTTTTTTGGTTGAAAGCTACTTCACAACTGATATATTAGATTAGTCACATCTTTAAACTCGGTTTGATCCGTGTAAAAATTAACAAAGAACAAAGAAATAAAAAAACATTACTGAGGAACAAATAATTGAGTTAGGTGGTTTATGGGTTGGATTTTCGAGGATGATGAACCACTTGAACTTATATGTCACTAGGGAAGTCCATGTCCTTAATACATCCAAAAATGTTAGACATCTTTAAGATGTTAAGCATACTTGTCTCTAAGAAGTCTCTCAAGTGATTAAAAATATGATTCGTAAATTAAATACTTGATTTGGGGGGAGAAGAAAGAGTTGTAAACTTGTTTCATATTGTATGGTTGAATTATCTTATAAAAATGAAAAAGAAACTGATAAGAATACAAAGGAGCATTTAATGCTAGCCAACGGAATCACATGCAGGACAGAACATTATCACATGGCCTTTTCATCCAGTGCGCTTGCAGCACTGAAGATTGATTGATGATTTATGAGATTTGAGAAACACCCAGTTATGCCAATGACAGTGCTGTTCTCTTTCCGTATAAGTAGAAGATCTTGTGTTTTGTTGTCTGCTTTCAAAAAAAAAAAAAAAAAAAAAAGAGATTTTAAGTTAAACTCTTAATTTAGTTCCTTAATTATTATATGAACCCCAATTTAATCCCTGAACTAAAAAAATTTTTTGATTGGGTTTTTATTGTTTATTAATTTAGCTCCAAATTGGTTTTTTGATTAAAAAATAATTGATGTGTCTATTATTTAATGATAGAAAATTATTACTTAATAATCATGTGTTATATTAATAATAAGACATATTAGTTATTTTTATATGGAAGAATCAATTTGAGGCTAAATTAGTAAACAATTAGGATCAAATTAGAGATTTTTTTTAATTTAGGGACCAAATGGAAGATTTATACAATAATTGAGGGATCAAACTAGAATTTAACCAAGATTTTATGCATTTAAGTTAGAGGAATTGAGTAAAGAAAGAAATTAAAGACAAAAACCTACTTTAGCCCTTTACTTTAATAAATTTGTAAGTTTTAACCCATCACCTTATATTATGATACTTTTAGTCCCTCATTTTTACAAATTGAAGAAAATAGCCTATTACCTTTATGAATTGAAGAAAGTAGCCTTTATTTAATGTTAATTTATAACGTTCGTTAACTGACTGTTAAAATTTCGTTAGCTTTATTCTTGTCATCATTAATAGTCTATCAACTGATTGTTAATTAATAGTCTGTTAGTTGACTGTTAATTAATAATCAGTTGATAAAACATTACAATCTTACATTAAATAAAAGTTACTTTCTTCAATTCATATAGGTGAGGAATTAAAAATGTTATAATATAAGTTGAGGAACTAAAACCTACAAATTTATTGAGGTAAAAAACTAAAAGTTGGTTTTTGCTGAAATTAAAAAGGTTGTCTTTATAATATCCAATTATATAAACAAAATATTGTTAGTATAATTAAAATTATATTAAATTATATAATTTAAATTATTAAATAAAAATATATTTTTAATATTAAAATTATTATTTATCTAATAATTTTTACTTTATAATTCAACCAATAAAACATAAAAATTATTAAAAATACCCAATTTTTTAAAAATAAAAAAACCATTTATAGCTTTTGACAATGACAATAATGAAAAAGTTGATGTATTTGATTGAAGATTCCAAACTAAAATAATTTGTTAAAATTTGATTATTAGAATTGTAGAGTACTAATTATTTATCAGAGTCTTCACTTTTGAGCTTATAAAGAAGCTCTTTAGAGTGGGAAATGTAAGAGAGGGCAGATTCCAATTGGATCAAAAACAAAGGGGAAAGCAGAGGTTACAAGCTTTTTTTTAGTGGACCATTTGGCTGTTTTTGCAGGCTAGTGGAATGTGATACAACAAATAATAACACCTTTTCCTGCCTTTTGAAGTAGTTTGATATTGGTGGCAACCCAAAATTTCCAAAAGAACGTGCTTAGATACTGCTTTCACCTCACACGAAGTGATATTAAAGAAACCCCAGAATGAGATTGGTAGGTCTCCACTAGCGTACCTTGAGAAACCTAATCTTGTCTTGCATAATTGAATTGGGCATGATGCGATGATATTATTTATTGAGACTACTGAAGAGCGCTTTCTGAAAAGAACGTTATTTTCAATTATATAGCGGATTTAAATGAATTTTTTTTAAAAAGGGGTAAAACAAAGTTGAAGCATTAGTTTTTGAATGGAATTAAAGTAAACACAAAGTGTGTGGCTCAGAACTCTTCCATTTCACATAATAGGTGTAAACGAAAATTGAATGGAATTAAAGGTGGGTGATCATTCCGTCAATAGGTTGAAAGCGAAAAAATCAAAACAAGTAGCACACTGTTTTGTTACTTTCGGGGAAAAAGGTAGAATAGAAGGAATCAATTGTGTGATTGAAAAACAAAGTCTAGTTTCTTTACACATATGATGAAAGTATGTACATTTGATTGAACAAATATATAGACTTCACAAAATAACATTTGGGAATGTTACTGAATATTCACTTTTTCCCATATCTTCCTATAAATTTAGCCATACCTTTTGTCTTTGTAGTTACATTCAAACTCAAATCAGTGGTATTACTTAATTCATAGCTCAATTTATAACGTGCAAGTTTCTTATTCATAAAAGATGTTTAGATTTCTGCTCCAATATATCTCATTAAAAAAATAAATTAAAAAATTCCCATTACAAAAGAACAAGAGAAAAGGGAAGGGAAAAAAAAGGGCGGACCACAGCTTTTGTTGGGAAGTGAGGAAGATAAGGATTGAGGTATAGTAGTAGACTAGAAAGGGGAAAGATATAATTGAAAAAGTGACCATCAAGTGTCGTTTCTTTTTACAAGAATTAATATGATATAACAGAAAAATGTCGTGTAATCTAATTTGATGTGGACTACACTACTGTAACCATTAATAGGAATAGGCCCCTTGCAGGTGAATTCTTTCTCAAAATTAATAGCCAATTTGTTGCAGTCTAACTCATGTCAAACTGCAAATTACCATTCTCTGTATACAAAAATTGAATTGTGAAATACGAATACACTGTCAATGATGGCTCTGTGAAACTTTATTGTTCGCTTTTCCTGGGGAAGAGGAAGAACAAATTTTGAGAAGATGATGATAAGGGGTTCGCCACCTACTCTATTGAGGAGTGTTTAGTATGGAGGTTTGAGTTTAGCAGTTTGAATTAACTGAACAAATATATATATATATATATATATATTTAGATTATAAACAACTAATCCATATCAACTAATCAAAAGAAGGCTAGAGGCCCAAGGCTTTGAAGAGAAACTCTGGGCCTGAAAGAAGTTTGGTAGGAGAGAGTCCATCCGTAAGTAGATAGACTACAAATAAGACTGGCAGCTTCATCTTCCACAGAAAAAGGTAAAGAGTTAAAAATGAGAGTTCATTCTTTTCTTTCTAACTCCACAGAGAACAGACAACAGACAACATATGCAAGGTCAAGAGAGTAGGGTTCAACCTTGAAGCTCACATGAGATTATTCTTTAAAAGAAAAAGGGAGAAACAACTGCAGGATGTACCTAGATTGTTAATACCACGCTAACTTCCTGGGCCATGAGATCGATCAATATTTTAAAAAAGGAAGAATGGTAGATAGCATGAATGGTAGCTTGCAGGGGGGTCATTACTGTCATTCAGTTTTCCTGCTAAGTGGGCATCATATTCAGAAGATTAACTTCTAAAGCAAACAATCAAAATTACTTCACTTTGGAGACAGAATATTAATAGAGCTAGCAACTCCAACTTCAATTTACAGTAAATTTGTAACATAATCACTTTGCAATGATTGCAAATCCAAGGACTAATACCATGTCTATCTGACATGGCAAAACTCAAAAGTTCAGGGAAAAAAATAAAATAGATGTATAAACAAAAAGTAATAATAGAACTCTGAGTTCCCTGCATGGCTAACGAATAGGGAGAAGAACAAAAGCCTATTCCTTCTAGTTAAGATCCAAAAAGGAAGATAAAATGACTGGACATTACTCAATCCCTCCATGTGAAAACCCTAAAACACCCAAGTCTTTGCATCAAAATTGCATTCACACTATTTACATGCAAAATCTACCAATGTTAATTTAAGATTGACTATTTTTGAAGCATGTAAATCTACCAGGAAACTCCACCCAAGACTCTCTTTAGATCAGATTTTTGTTCTGAGGTTAGCCTTGAGGGGTATTTGACATCAATCTTGATCCTCAAGTTACCTTTCCTTCCAGGCTCTTTTGAGATTGGCATTCCTTCATTGGGAACTATCACCTCGGCCCCAGGTTTGACAACATCGGTTAGAGGGATCATGAGGTTCCTTCCATCCAAGGTAGTCAGGTCAAGGGTCTTACCTGTAAGGGCTTCCAGCAGTGTTAACTCCTGGTTGACCACCAAATCATTACCATCCCTCCTATATAGAGCATGTGGCTTCTCCTCTATCACAAAGATAAGATCTGCTGGAATTATACCAGGCTCCTGGTTACCCTTCTCAGGGAATGTAATCTTTGTGCCCTTCTTCCAACCAGGTTTTACTTCAATTATTAATATTTCCTCCACAGTCCTTATGATACTGCAAGAAAGTGCTCACAAATCAAGCCAAGCCAAGGTAACAAAAGACAATTTCATACAAATAATAGAAAATTTGAACAAATATGACCCTAGAGCAACAGCACACAAGCATATATGTACATATGTATGTACATACGTATGCATGAATGCATGAATTATGTACATATGTGCTAACAAATAAATAGCATGCTTTGTGACATTGAAAGGAGGAAAAGGAGAAAAACCTGTTCTCAAAACTTTTCTTTATCTTAAAACGAATGAGAAAGCTCTGTACCCAAAAAGGAAAGAGAAAGCTACAAAGGAATTCATCATCTCTATGTTTTTTTAACCAACAAGAAGAATTCAAGCTCCCTGTATAGCTTGTAATCTCTAAGGTAGCCAATAAGAGTTACATGTTTTGCATTGACAAAGAAATATAGAAAAATATTCTCCCACAACCACTTGATTCTTTTCCTTACGTCAGATAAATTTCTCCCCAGCATTTGTCGGGTTGATGACTAAATATCCCAGGTCCTCACTCATTCATTTATATAGGTTGATTTACCTTCCCCCTACTCCCAAAAAAGTAAGCCTTTTTCCTTGTTACCTACATTTTTGTTTGTCACCCCTTTTACTATCTTCATTTATATAATGGTAAGAGTAAAAAAAGATGAGTAGTTTAAACAGCCATAATAGTATAAAGGAATATCATCCAAGTTTAAGACATACTAATAAAAGAAACCAACTGTCATTACCAAGTAACACATTTTGGTTGGAGAAAACTAAGAAAAACCTGTCTCCATCATTAAAGGAACTTAAAATTATATACTCAGAATTCAGTGTATTATATCTCAAGACCAATTCAGGTACTCATCACCTATGTATTTGGAAGTCCCTGATATTTCTAACCATACACTTGCTTCTAACGTAACCAGTGAAGTGATTGTCTCAGTTAAGTTTTAACTCCTTATTGCATAAATAAAAGAAACTTTGCATCACGTCAAGCACACTAGTAAGAGCCTAAATATTTTTGCTTGGGAAAAGAAAAAAAGGCTAAATCCCATCGCATAGGTTGGCAATACTTCCCATCAATAACCACAATACTGAAAAGAGATATTCTATCATATTGGTGTAGCAATCCAACCACCCTAACACAATATCCTTTCCACATTGAGAAAACTCCTAATCCAGGCAAAAGAACTCCATGATGCTCTCTGACAAAAGAAAATCTTGATTATAAGCAAACTTATATTTCATGCTAAACAACAAATAGCCTGTTATGATAGAATCTCTACTTAAAAAGAAAAACTCTCCAACTTGCAAATTCCACAAGCCAAACTTAAGGTGCATTTGGAATTGCCATGAGGTGCTGTGGCTGTAGCTGTGGTTATGCTGAACTGTGCTGTGTTGTAGCTGTGACTAAAAGTTATTTTCGTGTTTGGTTATTTATTTCCTAAAAGTATTATGAATGAAATATGATAAATTTTATTCATTATTAATTAAAATTTAAAAAATATTGTATAATGTATAATTACTAAAATAGGCATCATTTACTATCTCTTAATAAATTAGGTTTTTTAAGTTTCTTATGATGGGTAGAGAGCAACTCAAAAGGACAGAATAAGTTTTTAATTTTTTATGAAATTTTTAAATAAACAGGAGGTTAACTTTAAGTAAAATATTATAAATTATAATGCAATTGAATTAAACAAGGTTGGGTTTTAATGGGTAATTTTGTAATTATATTAAATATTATGTGTTTTTCGTGAAAGCTACAACCAAAAAGCTAAAAAATGAGGCTTCTGGCTTTATATATAAAGTTACGCTTTATGTAGCTTTTGAAAAAAGTAGTATGAAAAAAAATTATCAAACATATATATATCTAAAAACTACAGGAAAAAGCTCCCCACTGCAACCCCAAACACACCCTTAAACTAGCTGACTAACGCACACATTCCTTAAAAAGTTTCGATCTTTAAAGCTGACCCAAAAACACCAAAACTAATTCAAGAAAGCAAGCAGAAAAGCCAAAAGCCACACACTTTATCCTAATAAATCAAATTTATATATCAAGATCACCTCTTTTAACACAGCTAACCCCATCAACAAAAATGCCATTTTCAGTGACACTGTTTTCTCAGCACACATTATACCATCGAGCAAAATTTCTCTTCCCAATAATTCCATTTACTTCCTAAAGAATTGGAAGGGAAAACTAATGGCATTAATGATTTTAACTAATTCTTCAAAAGTTCAAATAATTTCAAGATATCAAAAGGAAACTGATTTTCATAAAAATGAAAACAATCAAGGAGAAAGCATACCCAGAAGCATCACAAATTTCCCGGCAAATCCTCATCTTCTTCTTGGTACCTTTGAAGAGCTCCTCCAAGCTGCATGGTAACACATTTTCCACAGGAGTCGCCTTCCTCATCTCTCCATAACCAGCACCACCATAGTTACCGTTCGCCCTACTAAACCCTCTATTTACCCTCGAACTTGCGCCTCCACCCCCTCCATTGGCCTCCGATCCAAAAAGCTCCTCAAAAATATCATCCGCGTCTCTCGGATTGAACCGAAAAGACTGGTTGGGCTGCCTCTGGTTGTAATGCCCATGGCGCGGATACGAAGACGACGTGGATGCCATAGACGGGGACGATGTAGAGGGTGGGAATTGTCCAGATTTGAGCGCCTCCTCGCCGTAGAGATCGTAGATCTGGCGCTTCTGAGGGTCGGAGAGGACGTCGTAGGCCTCTGAAATCAGCTTGAATTTGGCCTCAGCTTCGGGTCTCTTGTTGGAAGGGTTCTTGTCGGGGTGCCATATCATGGCCAGCCTCTTGTACGACTTCTTCAGATCCTCCTCCGTCGCCTGGCGGTTCACTTTGAGTATGTTATAGTAGTCGACACCCATCATAAAAAGTATTGCCTAAATACCCTACCGTTGGTTTTTCCGTCTCGTCGTGGTCATCTAATGGATGCTGTGGAGATGGCGGCGGTGGAGGGTTGACGGGAAAGAAAGGAGGGAGAGAGGGCCGAGCGGAGGAGGACCCGGCGGTTATTGGGAAAGTTGGAAGGTAGAAGATGGAGATTTTATTTTATAATAAATAATAATAATAATAATGAAATCCGAGTAATATCGTGTGGGACCCAATGAATAACGTGCTCTTAACTAACTAATTTGTATTTTTGGGCTTTGGGATGACTGCTAATGGGCCGCTTTTGAAGTTCTTTTAATTTTTTAAGGGGGTGTTCGGTTATCACCTTTACCCTTAAATTTTTCTACACTTTTTCACTTGTAAAATTATTTACACAAACTTTCTCAGATTAATATTATAATTAAAAATAATAAAAATAATATTTTAAATATTTATTTTTTTAATACAATTCTTAACCTGTAAAATTTTTTTTCACCTATTTTAAAAGGAAAAAATTTCCTATAACTTATTCTATGTTAGCCATTTAATAACTTTTTCTATTAATTTTCTTTATATCAATTTTTTATCAAATAAAATAAAATTAATAATCTAACAAAATTTCACCAATGATTTAAGTAATTCAGTGGTCATTTATTTCCTTTAAAAATAAAAAATCCTGAGTTTGAGTTGTATAATATGCAGGTAGAATGGGATAAGAGATGAGAGATAGTTACCTCCCGTTATGCAATTAAGATCCAAAATAATAATAATAATAATAATAATCCAACAAAATTTCATTACAAAACTTAACAAGTACAATACTTTCTAACTTTTTCATATAGTATTTTCTTAATAATTTTATCAACCCACTAACCAAACAAGTCCTACTAAGAGAAAAGTAAAAATCAAAACATTTTAGCATATTAAATACCAGAACTTTATATGAAATTGTTCAAATACTTTTAATATTTTTTTATTTACTAACTCATTAAAGGAATTTTAATTTTTTTCATTATTATTCTTGATATTTTAATTACCTGAATATCTTAATTTTTCTTAATTTTATTTTTTAATTAGAAATATAATATGTTTATAGTTATCAAAAATGCCTTATGCAATCTACAATGTACAATTTACATCCTTAATTGAGAATAAATCCCTAAATGTAGGGTTGCCACACATCTAATGAGTAATGATCTTGATTTTGTAGCTCATGCAATATAAAATATGAACTGCAAAATCCCCAAATTATTTTTAAAAATTAAGATTACAACAATTAGATATTAATTTTTTAATACAAATTGCATCTTGAACTTTGAAAATATATAAAAAAATACTTTTAACAAATCAAAATACAAAAATGAAAAAATTATTAAGGATATTTGAGTATTTTGAGATTCCTACTGCATTTCTTTTTGTTTAATTTGAATTGAAAAACATATTTTCCATCTACTTAATAGATGGTCAAATTTCCTTGCACGATTGCAGACCTATTGTTGAAAAAGTTCAGAGAAGGCAAGTGATTGATGGAATAATGGACAGTTCCCCAATGTTTCCTAAGGCGACAGACATCCTTCTCTTGCTCTGAAGAGATATCTTCCATGTGTATATTCTCCATGTACAGTCCATCTAGTTGGTCTCATGGAAAGGAATTAAAGTCCCCTGGTGTATAAGTTGGTACCAGAGACGGAGCCAGCGTAGGACAAAGAAGGATGCGAGCCGCCCCCTCAGCTTTTGAAAAATTTTAAATACGGTACATTAATTTTTATTTTTTACAAAATTTTGTTTTTTGAGTTTTTGAGTTATTGGGACCATTTCAAATATAAAGAAAATAATTAGGACTTAGATAAAGATATCATTTCTCTTTTTGTGATTAATTTTTAAGATATAATAGTTTGGTTTAGGTAAGAAAAAAAATTAAAAAATAGTTAAAATCTAGTTAATTATATTGATATAAGTTTTTACATTAATTATATATAACTTTTTTGTATAATTTATATTAAATGAAAATAATAGTTGAATTTATTTTATTTATATAAATCATACATTTTAAATTTAAAGTTGTTTTGATATAGGTCACTGTTCAAAAAAATAAATTATATTTTTATACCATTTATTTAAGAGTTTATATATCATTTAAAAATAACTAAATATATCTAATTTTCTTGATAAAGCTAAATATATCTAATTAATTTAAAGTTTTACATTCATAAGTTAAATAGTACTTACATAAAATTAACAATTAATATAATGGTTTGTCTAATATATGCCCTAATTATAAATGCATCTTTTTACAATTAATTTATGCAAAAAATAATAAAAATTTACTTTTATTTTAATATTATTGTTATGTGGGCAATTTTAATTAATTAATTAATTAAATTTAAATTAATTTTTATTATTTTATATATATATTAATTATAAAAATATATATTTATTACACCTTTATAATGTAACTATACAAGATCCCTTTAACTTAAGTTTCTTGCTCTGTCCCTCGTTGATATGGTCTGGTACCCTGTTCTTGGACTGCTATTGCGCAGTAGGCTTAAATGAAGATTTACTTCGGCATAGAGGCATTATAGTGGACCCATTATGACATAATTACACTGGCAAAAGTTGCTATCCAATTCAACCTAACTCACCGGTTTCTAGTGGATTTTATGCCCACCAAACGCATCATGAAGAGGAGGTTTGAATGGCATGTACGAATTAGATCAAAATTATGCCTATTTGCTGCATTTGAACCGTGACTTTAAACGTCCGTTCATTTATTGTCAACGAACTTAAGAAATTTAGTAGTATTTTTTTATTAAAAATAAAAAATTTTTAATTTGAGTGACAAAATATTTGGTGAGGTGAGATAAGATGAAAAAAAATTATTTTTTATTGTGTAACTAATATAAAAAAAACACACACACACATCCCTTTATTTACCAAGCAATTTAACATAATTGCAAAACATAAATTGTTAAATGAGAAGATAATCCCTATCTAATGGCTGACGTGCAATTGCAAATTACACTTAATTTAACCATAGATGGAGGATGCATGCTCATCCTTCCATCATATTTTGTAGTTCAAATAAGTCAAATTGTAAAATAGCATTTTATGTGGAAAAAATAATTAAGAGTTAATTATTTTATATGAATTTGGTCATGTAGGTCAAGTGGCTCTAATCACTCTTGTAAGGTTCATGTTTTTTTTTTAAGGTTCATGTTTTTTTTTTAAGGACAACAGTTCGAGTCGACTCATGACTAAAATATTCAAAAAAAAATTAATTATTTTATACAACTTATTAATTTAAATTTTTAACCTTTTTTATTCATTTAAGGCATATAATATTAAATACATTTACAAATTTAATAATACATAAAAATTATATAAAACTTATTATAAGAATATTTATTCCGATATTACTGCCCTTTTTGTAATTAACACCATCCAGCATGTCCTGTGATTCTGTGTATTTCCTTTCCTAATTTCCTAAAACCAAGGATGAAAAATAGGAAACTATTGAATATGGGGTTTATTTAAATAGATGCAGAAACACACATTAATTAGAATTTCTTCTTCAAAGCTTACAATTCCCATAAACAAACCCTAAAAATAGATTCTGCTAAACAAAAATACAGCAGTACAAATACTAATTTAAGTAAAATCATCAAACACAATGACACCAAAAATAGTTATACATACAAGAGGAGTGTATCCATATCTACCAACAGCTAACAATTCTGACAGATAAGCAGCCTCTGATTCACACTTCGATTGCAACCAAAAGGCCACCCAAAAACCGGCTGATATGAACATTGATGATCAAAGAATATTTTGCTTGGCTTTAAAAGCCTGTTCATGAACCTGAATGCAACACTCTGTGAAGCCATTAATGCCTTACTTTTCATGTATAAACTGTTTTATCAACAAGAGGTGAGAAGCGGATGGTGGGTGGAAAAAAAGCAAGATCATGAACCATGCAGATTATACAGCTATGGATTGGCCTGTAACTGCATCATGGAGATGCAGAGAACCATCTTTCATCAGGTTAAGGCTCAAACTCTTGAACCTCTCTCTTGAATACTGTCGAGACGCCTTTCTCCAATCTGTGCCAGCTTTCATCATGGCAACAAACTCATCATAACTGATACGCCCATCCTGAAAATAGAGTTAAACAGAAAACAGAAGGAGCAATTGTTTAGAAAAGATCATGAAAATCCAAAAAAGAAAATTGAAGAAAATACAACATAGAAACTACTTAAATTTTCATCTTAAATGGGAACTCTTTTACAAAGATACTAGTTTGACAAATTCTTCAGTAGTTACCAGTTACCACCTAGAGTTATATATACTATATTCCACTAAGTGCACCTTGAATGTGATATTACATTTTTCCAAAAAGAAAAGGATCTTTTATGACAGAGAAGGGGAGGGGCCTGAATATTGGTAATAGTAAGAGAAGATAAGAGTTTGAAAGTAATACCTTGTCATTGTCAACTTCACGCATGATATCATTTACTATATCAATATCAGTTTCCCCTGATTCATCAGCTAAGGCCTCCCGTAATTCATCCAGCTCAATGAATCCACTTCCATCAGTGTCAAAAAACATAAATGCTCTGCGAAAATGTTCATCATTTTCCATCTTCTGCAAGTGTATTGTCACTGCTACAAATTCTCCATAGTCCAGTACTCCGTTTCCATCAACATCAGCCTAAATAAAATTCCAAAGCCAATAGTTAGTCAGTTACAAAACTCAAGAGGTACATAACTACACCACAAAAACATGGTAGAACCTAGATAAGTAGTGATTTTAAGTCCATAGAGAATTTTGTGAAATTCTACAGATCAAACTAAAATTTTTCACTACAAGCACAGGGTAATTTATAAATCAATAAAACCAGTTCATAAACATGTAAATAGGATTTCAAATCATTGAGCAAGAGCATTTTGTTGAACTTTTGTTTGCACAGCATCAGTAATATAAATATTAAAAACTTTGAGTTATATCTCTAACTAAAGGGAATTTATAACCTAGACAAAAACAAGATAGATGACCAAATGAGTGTTGTTTGAATTCAGTCATTTACCACTTCCATCAACAACTTTATCTCTGGTTCACCCAATTGTGATCCGACCTTCCGAAGCCCAGCTTTCAGTTCATCATACGTTACTTTCCCATCATTGTCAGTGTCCATCAATGTAAACATATCTCTTATAACTTCCACCTCTTCAACTGATAAGTGCTCTGCAATTACCTGCAACATTTGATTGAATGAAACCAAATTACCACCAATTAGGCGCCAATTGCACAACAGTTCAATAATTGTTGGATTATGAATCCACAACTAAACATAACCAAAAGAATGTGTACCCGTAGAGCTTTCTTTTTGAATCTATTCATCACAGAAAACTGCTTGAGACGTGTCCTCACTATATCCCCTAAGGGAACATTTGGAGCCTTCTTTGCATTCTGTAACCATGGATGTTCTAGATAGAAAAAGGAGGATATAACAAGAGCAACAATTAACTCAACCAATTCAAAAAGGGAAAGAAGAAAATAGTGTAAAAATGAAAGAATGATTTCTAGAAATAAAATGAAATGAGTCCTAGGGAAACTCAATGCTCTCAATACAATTATGCTTCTGATTGAAAAGCATGGTTTATGCGTAAAAATGAAAGGTCAAACAATATTGAGCAAGTGACAGTAAGCAAAAAAGTGTTTCTCATACTATCTTCTATGCCCATCACACACTCTCATTTCGTAGTTCAAATTCAATAAGAGAATGACAGCTGCAAGAGAAATGGTTATTATAAGAACTGATATGAATATTAAGCACTTGCAATCTCCTTCTCATTTCTACGTCTGGCTTCTGCAGTTCTATCATAAAGCGAAAATGGTGCTCAAAGCCATATTATTAGAAGCATCCAACATCCAAGGCCTCGACAGTACACTAACTCCACATTCTCATTGGTAGAAAGAAAAAAGATCTAAATTCATTGCTCAACTCAGTTACACAAGCACTTAAATAGCTCTATTACCAGAAGGCCACAAAAAGGTACATATTTTGGCAAGTGGAAGCTTCACCCAATACCTTTTCTGAGAGATCCAACCCAACATACCACATTGTGAAAATAACCTCATCCATAGGGCACACAGAATGTGAGAAAACATAATCTTGTGAATTGACAATATCTGCCTAGGTAGGCAACACAGAAAAGAAGAAATCCTAGATTTCATCTTGTCTGATTTTCAGATTCTCTCAGGCAAATTTCATTTTCTATCTTAACTAGCTTTTTTTGTTAGCATCTGAGCAAGGGCATTAAACTAGGAGGCAATCACGTGACTGAATCAACTTAAGATAGCCATAGCAATACTGGCAGTTCAGAAGTTGAACAGAACAAGTAGCTCAAAGGAAGACTGACAAAAACAATTGCCTCAACTCAACAACAGTTTCTCATCCAAAGCAATAAGAAAGAACCCACATCATCTTCTTTGATGTTTTTGAAAAGCAAAACTCAATCCTGCGATCCTAATATTAGAAAAATTCCCCAACTTCTCAAAAATACAGAGTAGCCATTGGATTAGTCATTATCATAATTATCATCAAGGAATTTCAATGAACACCATACACCATACATGGTTTTGTCAGCATTATGAAAAATGTAGAATAGATGTTAAAAACATATTATTATAATAATTATTATTATAAAAATATATTTTACAGTTCCGACTATAAAACACTAACCTTTTGATCAAAGAGAGTCAAAATAACTAAGGGTCTCTGTTTTATTGTCCGGAACAATCCGGACTATAAAACAGTATACGCCATTATTATAATAATAGTAATAATTATTATTATTATTGTTATTATTATTTTGTTCCTTTCGGGTGCCCAAAAGAGGTCTGTTAGACTTAGACCTCTCCATTTTTTCAATCTAGAAACTCATTCTCCTAACTTGAAAAAGGGGAACAATAATGTAGTAGTATAAATATCCTCAAAATGAAGAATTTATTGAACTAAAGAAATTTTATATAAATAGAAACAAAAATCATTTTTCCGGTACAAGAGATAAATATCATATTGAAAAAACAGCACTTCAATATTTATACATCTAAACTATATAACAGATACTGCATAATTGACCAAAATAGTTAAAAAAAATTTCACATCCTGCAATTCCTCCCTTCTTTCTTGAAGCAAACATCAGCTCTCGGCTCAAACCCAAATGATTTTATCAAAAAACAGATTCATGAGAAAAGAATCTTTGTTCTGAACAAACAAAGAAACTAGAAAAAAAAAAATTTAGTCCAAAGCATTTGGACCAGCACAAGCCTTCAACGCCGGACTCCAGACCCACTGCACCAAGAACTTCCTCCCATTCTTACCATTCATGTTAAAGGTCCTACCTTTCTTGTCACTCATCACCTGCCCAATATACCCACCACCGCCACCGGTTCCGTACAAGCCCTCACATAGATCACCTATCTCCGTCGGCGCAGTGGGGTCCTCGCCGGCGTACCATGCGTTTACTAGCGGATTAGATGATAGCTCCGCCAACTCGTGGGCAATGACGCTGATCATCCCATCCACACCCACGTCTCTATTTGGAGGCAGCAGTGCTCCCGGACCGCCCCCACCCATGTACCCTGGTACGGCGAATGGGTAGGCACAGACCTCGGGACACTGCTTCCCAGAGTTGCCGACCCAAGCGTAGGGGAGAGTGTAGCCGACCATTGAAGGGAATGTGAAGTAATGGAAACCGCAGACGGCGCGACAGAAATCTTGCATTGTCACGTCTTGCGAGGTGAGGACGAGGTAGATTCCGTTCTTGTGGTCAACCGGAAACGGCGCAGATTTAACAGAGCTGGCGATCACTTGCTGGATCGAAAGGCGCGTGAGGTGGGACCCATGAGAGTAACGAGCGTCAGTGTACTCCTTGGCTATGACGATGCTGCGTGAAACATTAGCGCCGGTCTGGTCAGTGTAGAGGGAGACGATGCGCCACCACTCGGAGACGGAAGGGGAGGGAGCTGCCGCGTCAGGGGAAATGGAGGTGAGGAAGTCCTTGATGAGGAGTTTCTGTGCTGGAGTCCAGCGGCCATACCAAATTAGGTAGATGTTGATGGGGGAGGAGGAAAGGACGGGACCCATGTGGTATCGAAGGTCGACAAGGTTGGAAGAGCCTTCAAATTTCTTAGAGGGGGAAAGGGTTCTCGGAGGCAACTTTGGGTTGATGTATTCAGGTCTCTGGATGTTCAAGGTTTGAACTTGGGGTTTTGGGGATCCGCCATCCCCGGAAACCAAGATCGGGAACAAGAGGACAGAAAACAAAGAATAGATCGGTGACATTTTCGGTGCCGGTGGCGGTGTGCAGAGTCTTGTAAGGAGTTGGGGTATATAAAGACGGGGGTGGGGGAGTGAAATTAACTGGAGACAGCTGGAGTATGTGGGCACCGATGCACTTTTGGTTTTTGTCATTATCAATCCCATCCCATATCCTACTTGCAAAACTTATTATTGTCACTAATCAACAATTCAAATGTCTCCAGCTATACAATGTTCATATCATACCAACTCATGAACTTACCAACTTGACAATCAGCTACATCAGGAACCCTCGGCTAGAGTATGTGGATGCTCTTCCATATGGATTTTTCTTCAGATTTGTCTTATTTTTTAAAGTTTGAAATTTTAAATTCTTGTGTTAGATTTTACGCTTTGATTTGATAAAGTAAATTTTGTTTGATGTAAAAGACATGTTAGAGTTCTCTCCATTCCCTTTTCCCCAAAATCCCCAACTTATTTACCCATGTTAAATAAAATTAGCAAGAACCCTTGGGTAGAGCATGTTGATGCTCCTTGTTCGGATATGTCTTTATTTTTTGAATTCAATTTTTAGCATTAAATTCTTGTGTTAGATTTTATCTTCGGCTTGATCAAACAATTTTATTTGGGATAAAATTCCAACAGTTCTTAACCCAACACAACCCGACTCATGTTGGAGTCCCCAACATATTACCCTGTTAAAAAAAGAATCAGCAACATCAAAAAAACTAGTAAAAGCACTTACCAAGCACCTGGTGAGCAGTCAATCTCCTTTTGGGATCTGGCTCCAACATCTGCCGAACAAGACTCTTGGCGCTTTCTGAGATCTGAGGCCATGGTTCCCTCTTGAAATCAATCACCCCTCTCAAAATTGCTAGAGCCACACCCTGCTCGGTCTCTGCCCAAAAAGCAAAGAAAATTAGGAACCAACCACCCCCTTTTAGTCCCTCCCTCCTCGAATCAGTACGACTAGAGGCACCATGAATAGAGATTGGGAATTTCCAGCTAACCTGCCCAAAATGGTGGAACACCACATAATAGAATGTAAAGTATTACTCCGGCACTCCAAATATCAACCTCCGGGCCGTAATTTCGCTTCAGCACTTCCGGTGCCATATAATATGGACTCCCCACGATCTCTGAAAATCTCTCCCCTGTAAAAGGAAACTCCAATTTCAAACCCAAACCCACTAATAATCCTCAAAAGGGCAAAGACATAATACACAAAATCAACCAACCCCCCCCCCCCCCAATACATACCAGGCTTGAAGAACACAGACAAACCGAAGTCAATCACCTTCAACGGCGAATGCTCCTTCTTATTAGCGAACAAAAAGTTCTCCGGCTTCAAGTCTCTATGCATAACTCCATTCTCGTGGCACATCTTCACAACCTCAGCCACCGTCCTCGCCACACCCGCCGCCGCTCGCTCACTGTAATGACCCCTGGCCACAATCCTGTCAAAGAGCTCTCCTCCCTCGCACAGCTCCATCACCAAGTGAACGTTTTCGTTATCCTCATATGTCGCTTTAAGTTTCACAATATTTGGGTGCTCAGGTAACGTTGACAGTATCGCGACCTCGCGGCGGACGTCCTCTATGTCGACGGCGGTCCTCAATTTACGCTTGGAAATTGATTTGCAAGCGAGAGCTTCACGGTTTTCTCGGTCTGTGCAGAGATAGGTGATGCCGAACTCGCCCCGGCCGAGCTCACGGCCCAGGATGTACTTATCGCCGATTCGAGTCCGGTGGCTGAGTGGAATTACGTCTTTGAGAACACGGATCGGAGCTGGTGAGGGAATTTGTTCGGCGTACGGGTTGGACTTTCTTTCCTTGGTCTTCTTCTTCCCATGATTCGCTTGCGCCGGCTCCGTGTCATCGGCGGCGACCTCTGGTCTAACGCAGGCGTTACAGTTTCCCATAAGGGAAACAAAAACAAAAACCCAGAAATCAAAAGGCAAAGGAAGTAGAAAAGGCAGGACACTGAGGCTCGGGATTTCTCTTTGTTTGAGTGAAAAAGATGGGTTTCTCGGGGACGGCGACGGTGGTGGAGGAGGCAGGTAAGGGTCAGGAGGGAGCTGGCGTTGGCCGTAAGGAAGAGAAAACGCGGGGTCAGAGGAGAAAAACTGGGCCTTTTGAAAATTTCCGAATGATTGAATATTATTATTACCTTTGAAATGATTATTTTTAATAATGAATAGTATTTAACCAAAGAGTCGATTTGTTTATAGTGACGGATGATGATGATGGGGCGTTATTGATTAATTAATTAATGAAAGAAATTTATAAGCAATGAATTACATGGACGTTACGGTATCCTATAAAATTTTCGGTGTATTAAGAAGTGTTAAATTGTTCAACATTATATTGCATAATTTAAATTAATAATAGGTTAAATTTAACTGAATTTTAAATTTTTTAGTTAAATTTTGAATCAAACTAATTTTAAATGATTCAAATTTTGATGATTAAGTTTAAAATTTGAAAAACCAACTACTAAGGTAAGTATAATTAGATACAGTGCAAAAACTTTTTCTATTAATTTTTTAATAGTTTTTAGAGTGTTTTTAGTTTTTCTCGTAATTTTTCACCAATTTATTTATTTATTTATGAAAATTTTAATTTTTTAATTATTAAATTTAATAAAATAACAATTAAGAAATTTAAAAATTTTATTAAAAAATATAGAAATAAATTTTCAATTAAAATCAAAACCGATTCAAATTGTTATGTTTAAAAAATTAATCAAAATCAACAAAACCTAAGTTTTTTTAATTTTAATAACGGTTTCTAAAATTCAATAACAAAAAGTTAGTTAAGGTCCCATTGTGGTCAAAACCAAATCATGTTCAATTATAACTAAAATTATTACTTGATGAAAAACAACTCTTTGATATTAAGCCTATCTACTATGACTTAATATTTTTTAAAATCTCTCTTATTATCTATTTTTAAGATCATTAGTCTCTCAACACACATTCTATATACTTTAACTCATAAATTTCACATTATTAGTGTAATTGGTTATAAATTAACAAAATCGCATCACACACAGGTCACATGGTCTTCTTTACTCTGTTATCTAATCTTTATCAATGCTATGTTCGGATAAACGTAATTCACTTAGACTTGTCAAGACAAAAGAATTGAGATAACGAGAATAGGGTAACAAAGTAAAGATGATCACGTGATTTATTTGATAGAATTTTATCTATTTTAAGGTAATTATAAAAATAACATAAAATTTATGAATTAAAGTATATACAATATTTATTTAAAAATTATTAGCCTCAAAAACAAACATTCAGAGGGTTCCCGGTTATCCCATCCACTACCCCTTCCAATTCCTTGTTCCACAAAACTTTTTTAGTAGATTTAGGACTTGGATTAATGATGATGGGGTTTTTTGAAACAACTAAAAAAATTTATGAACAGGGATTTTGTTCTGTTTTGGTTTTTTTCCCCGTTAAAAGCCATTTTTGTTCAAAAGGTAAGCAATGCCCTTTTGCGTTTATCCTTATTAAAAAAAAAAAAGACACTACTATTTCAACAGTAAAAAAACCTACGACTACTAGTAATATTCTTAAATTATCTTATGTTTGGTTGATGTAATTAGTATTTCTTAATCAACTATGAAAATAAAAATAAAATTGAATTTGTTTTTAAATATTAAAACTATATATTCTTTAATAATTATAATTTCTACACAATTAAATAAAAATTAAGAATCAGGAGCACCTGACCAACTGGCACTTTGTCAGCTTGAAATGCATTCTCCCTCTTCCATGAGCAGGTTTCGAGTTCGTCCCTTGACAATTTGTTCAAAAAAAGAAATTAAGAACCACTAATACGAAAATAAAAGCCTTACATTTAGGCCTTAACCGAACACCAAAGACCTCATAAAAGATATTGAATTTGAGTACTACTAAAGTATCTTGTTATTGTCTCTAACCTTGCGTGAAGAAGAATTTTGAAAAAAAAAGTGCTAATTTTTTTACTAGTTTCCATCCTTTAACAAAGAAATTTCATTATAAATCTTATAATGTAATGTTTATATGACATTAAATGAATATATTTATCGATTTAAATGTCCCACACTCACTCTTAAATTAAAAATTAATAATAAAAATCATATATTATCATCAATTAATCATTTTAATTTTTTTACCATCTAACATATACTTAAAATATAAAAGAAATAGTAGTTCGTTAATAAAATTTAAATTTTAAAGTAACGGTATTTTTGGGATTATTGGCCTTAAATTATACGAAAGTCTATCTTCTTAAGACTGAATTAATTTGATGCAAAAATATAGGTAATAAAAAGGAAAATTACGTAAATAAGAGCTTTTCACTCCACTCACTTCACTATCACTCCCTCAACATTTTCACCAAATAATCCTTTTCAGTAGTCAATTTAGGCAAATTAATCCCATACTTTACAGTGACATCATAATTTCATCATGACTTTCTTAATCTAAGATGCAATTAAAATTCTCCATTACTAAAGATTTGAACTACAAAATTTACCTAAAAATACTTTATAGGATTTTTTTACTTTGATTTTAAAATTAATTTAAACTATAAGTTGAGACTATTTATCCTTTAATAAAAAGGGAAAAAGAAAAAGAAGAGTATAGAGAGAGAGAGAATTTCCAAGTTAGAAAAAAAAAAATAATGGCAAAAATGAAGGTGGTAACAATTAAAAAAAAAAAACAAAATGAAAATGTAACAGAGAGATAACATCAAATGATGTCATTCATGAAATAAGGAACTAATTTGCCCATATCAAAAACTAGAAAGAATTATTTATTAGTAAAAATGTTGAGGGTGATTATTAATCTTTGAGTAGAGTAGAAAGGGTGATGTACATAATTTGGGTAAGAAACAAAGAAAAATAACACTAAAAGCTTTATTTTGAAGGTTTTGTTTTCTAAAAAATATTAAAATTCGTTGATTGGTCAGAGGTCATACCACAACTACCAAGTACCAACTACCGACCAACTATTTTAAAAACGAAAATACCAATCAATTCCACCCCTCCCCCCTTTTTTTCTTGTTAATAAAATACAAAAAAAAAAATTTTTCTTTTTTCGCCAACAAAAACATTGTAATTTTTTTTTTTTGAACAAATTATAAATCGGAGGCAGGGAATCTAACCCAAACCGAAGAATTGAGGAGTATACATATCAAGAATGACACAATCATTAGGTCGAGAAGGTCAGAGCCAAAAAAAAAAAAAAATTGTAGTTTACTAACCCCCCACTCCCAAAGTCAAAAGGTTAAAGGGAATTGAAATGGTCTGAGCCGTTGATTTTGACAGCAAGTTTTGGTTTTTATGGTTGTGATCTATTGGGTTGGGTGTGAAGTTGTTGAAGAAGTTGTTTACAGTTTCGAAGACCAAGTCTCCTGGAATATTCGGGCCCGTGAGTGGTTTAAGTCCCTCCTCTTTCCGCGTTCTTTGAGTCAATACGTCTTTAGGATGGGAGAAAGTCAGAAAACAAAACTACGTCCGGCCGCCAGCTGCTCCGCCTCCCGCCACTGACCGGAGAGCGATGCTGGCTGTCGCATTCTTTGGGATGTTTGCATCGGCCGTCTGGAATAACCTTGCTGTATCTTATGTACAACCGAAACGAATTATAATTACACTGAAACGAC
>BPVZ01000040.1:1241690-1253601 GCA_020521535.1 Rubroshorea leprosula
GTAATTAATAATACAAATAATATTTTAAGCATTTAAAATTAAGTGAGAATAAAGTTACACAAAAAAAATATAACCTCAACTAATACGATAGATTAAATTTAAATGAGACGTACTAGGAAATAGTGTTGATTTTTTTTAATACTAGCCTTCTTTTTTTTTTTCTTAAAGTAGTGAGGATCTTAGCTTAAGCTTAATCATTGTCCCTAATTCCATATATGTAAATGCAAATCCCTCTTTTTCTCTCCTCAATCAAACCTCACCCTCTCTCCCATGGGTAGGTGCCTGTCTGTCACACACACCATCGTTTCCCACTCTCCACTCTCGATTCCGCCGCCGATCAACCTCCGTTGCCGTCGTCGCCTGTAACTTCCGCCCTCTTTCTCACGACCGCGCACTGTCTCCAGTAAGTCCTTTACTTCTCCCCCTCGCTATCGCGGTATTTCGCTGTTTAGATAGACGGAGTTTTGCATCTGAATCCGATTGAGATAGATTGAACTGCGGAATCGATGGGGCACAAGAAGAAAAATCATGCTCCACGCTCTAAGGTACTGGCGGGAGCGGCGGCTGGTGATTCAGCTGGTGCGGATTCGTGTGTGAATGACAAAGGGATGGTCCTGGCGACGAAGATCGAGTCGGCGGCTGGTGTACCGGATGGTTCGTCTTATGCGGGTATCAAGATTGAGTGCGAGAAGGCGTTAACGGCTTCGCGGCGGGGGAACCATACGAAGGCGCTCCGGCTCATGAAAGAATTGTGCTCGCGTCACGAGAACTCTGCTCACGCAGCGCTAATCCACCACGTGCTGGGGATGGTCTGCGAGAAGCACGCGTCCATAATCGTTGACCCTAAAGCTAAGAGGCGCCTTTTGAAGAATGCGATCGAGTCTGGTAGGAAAGCGGTAGAGTTATCTCCGAATTCCATAGAGTTTGCTAATTTTTATGCCAGTTTCCTATATCAGGCGAATGAGTACGAAGAAGTTGTACGGGAATGTGAGCGTGCATTGGCGATTGAGAATCCAGTGGATCCTGCCATGGAACGCTTGCAGGATGAAGGCCAGCAAAAGATATCTACTGCGGAAGCTAGGATTGCACACGTCCAAGGCGGATTAAGAATTCTGATGAAGAATTCACAGGATTTACAAAAGGTCGCGCCCTTTCATACGTTGATGAGGAATCTTAAACTCATTCACATTGGAGGAGGAGTGGCACGGGATCCAATGGAGGATAGACCGGTGCAGACAAGGAGGCCGAATGAGATTAAGAAAGCAACAAAGACTCTGGAGGAGAAGCGGAAAGAGATTGAGGTTAAGGTTGCTGCTGTCAGGCTCGTGCAACAGAAATCTGAATCTTCATCTAAGTTGCAGAGTGAAGGAGAAAGAAATGGTAGTGGTGATAGGGATTCAGCTTCGGGTAGTGGGCAGAGAAGAGGTGAAAGGAGGAGGAGGAAAAATGATACTACTTCCGAGAGGAGTGATTGGGTTAGGTCGTTTTGGAGTTCAATGAGTTTAGATTCAAAGAGGGATTTGCTTAGGATTAAGGTTTCTGATCTCAAGGCACATTTTGCTTCACTGAAGGATGGTTTGGTGAATGAGGTTTTGTTGGAGGCTTTGGCATTCTGTGAGGCAAATAAGACTTGGAAATTTTGGGTATGCTGCGAGTGCTGTGAGAAGTTTGTAGATTCAGAGTCCCATATGCAACATGTTTTGGGGGAGCACGTGGAGATATGCTGCCAGTGTGGTGAGAAGTTTGTAGATTCGGAGTCCCATATGCAACATGTTTTGCAGGAGCACACAAAGAGCCCCTTGCCAAAAAGGCGGGACATTTTGCCTCGAAGTGTTGATAATGAGTGGAATGAGATGCTTCTGAACTGTTCTTGGAAGCCTTTAGATACTTCTGCTGCTGTTAAAATGTTAGGAAACCAGTCTAAACACCGGGATTCTGAGTATGTGGAGGATTTTTACCCAGGGAACCAAACTGAGGAGTGTGATGACTGTTTCAAAGATGCATGGGATTCTTCACCAGAGAAGGAAAATATGGGGGATTTTTATAATTGTTCTACTGCAGATGGCAAAGATTGTGACAAAGTTTCTGGCATTTTGTGCAAGGAATGTGATGAAAACCAGGGGTCTTCGATATATTGCCTCATTGATAGTTGGCCAACAGCTGATGATGCTGAGCGTGAAAAGTTGCTAGAAAGAATTCATGCCACATTTGAGCTGCTTATTAGACATAAATACCTTGCTGAAAGCCATCTTGAGGAAGTGAAAAAACTCACAATGGATGAGTTGCAGCGTCTGGAGTCAGGTTTTCAGCTTTTTGATGGTGTTGACCAAACACCTGTGTGCATATGCTTCTTGGGAGCTTCCCAGCTTAAAAAAATCCTTAAATTCTTGCAGGATATATGTAAATATTGTGGTTTGGGCCCATATTCTGGGAAGAGTACTCCTGCAGATGATGTTAATAGTGGCACTGAGAGTCTCCAGGTTAAAGAGAGGATTGTTCTTAATGGGGATGCCTCATGTCTCTTTCTGGATGACAGTTTGCTGCCTTCTGACCCTGCAACAGATGATGCTGTGTTACCAGCTGCCAATGCAGGCAATGGAAATGGGCCTCTAGCAGAATCAGATACTTTGCTGTCCTGGATCTTTGCAGGCCCATCAAGTGGGGATGAGTTGGCTTCCTGGCTCTGCAGAAAAGAAGAAAAAACACAGCATGGAATGGAAATTCTCCAGATGCTTAAAAATGAGTTTAGTCATCTGCAGACCATTTGTAAAAGTAATTGTTGCGACATAAGCTACAAGGAAGCCTTGGAGAAGCTGGAGATTCTGTGTCCTAAAGAAGCTAAGAAGAGGGGGACTGTCACTGAATTTGTTCATCGTAGCTATGAATCTGTGCTTAAAGAGCGAAGAGAAGAGCTCAGAGAAGAGCTCCTTGAGAGTGAGAATGATGCTTCTGATGATAGGCTTGAGTTAGAAGCTCTGTCCAGTGTTTTAAAAGATGCAGAATCTCCGAATGTCAATCAATTTGGATTTCAAGATACTTACACTGGTGTGAATTCTCAGTTTTGTGACTTGGAATCTGGTGAAGATGATGATTGGAGAACCAAGGATTATCTTCATCAAGTGGACGCATGTGTAGAAGGTGCCATCCAGAGACAAAAAGAGAAGTGGTCATTAGAGGTTACTCTTTTGTTTGATGTTCCACTCACTATAGATTATTGGTACAGGGTCTCTCCTATTAACCTCTTTCTTTGTATCAAGCAGGTTAGCAAACTTGATGCACAGATTATGCAAATGCTTACTGGGATGCAGCAGTTGAAACTGAAACTTGAGCCTATCTCTGCCCATGATTATGGAACAATATTGTTGCCTTTGGTCAAGTCATACTTGAGGGTTGGTATTGAACAATCTGCATGATGTTCCTATTTCTTCTGCCAATGTTTGGGTATTGACGTTCCTTATCTTTTTAATTTCTAGGCACACTTGGAGGATCTGGCCGAGAAAGATGCCACTGAGAAATCTGATGCTGCAAGAGAAGCATTTTTAGCAGAACTTGCCCTTGATTCCAAGAAGGGTGTTCGAGGAGGAAATGATAATTCAAAACATGCACAGGAGAAAAGCAAGGAGAAGAAAAAGAATAAGGAGTACAGGAAATCCAAGGATTCAAAGGTTTCAATTATGGTTTTTCTTGTTTCCACTCTTATTTAATAATTTACATGCTCTAAGATGAGTGTAATCTTTAACCTTTTGCCCCTTTCAGGCTGCTGCAGGTAGTGAGGTGCAGGTGCCTAGTGATGAGGCTGCTGAGATAGCGTAAAGTCTTCTCTTGTTTCACTCTCACTCTCTCTCTCTCTCTCTTAAAAAAAATGATTTTCATTCTAACTCTTAATAAAAATTCTGCTTTCAATTTAAGGTGCATTTTGATGTTTATCCTATCGCAGTTCTTTCTCGGTTGCATCTGATGGTGACCTTCATGATTCTGAGGTTGTCTCTGTGAATGGTGATGACTTAAAACTACAGGAAGAGGAATTTAGACGTAAAATTGAACTTGAAGAAGAGGAAAGAAAGCTTGAAGAGACATTGGAGTACCAGAGACGAATTGAGAATGAGGCTAAACAGAAGCACCTTGCAGAGCAGCACAAAAAGTCTAGTCAAACATTTCTAGATAATGAGGCAGACAAATTGCATGATTGTCACTTGGAATCTGGTGCTGATCATCTAAATATTCAGGTAAACATGACATGATTGAGGCTTTGCTATTTTATATGATGAGCTGTTTACATCTGCTGGGTTTGCTATCTACTGTTGTTTTTAGTTGAAATCCTGGGGAAATTCTCAGCAAACTGTGTGAACTTGCTGCTTTCAGGAAGAGGTTGCATTGAAGAATAGTTTTTCATACCATTTGGATAGGGCATCAATTAGCAGTACGAATGGTTCTGCTTTGTCTGTCAGGTCATCTAATATATCTGGTATGTAGAGGATCATATCAATGATATACACCAGGTTCTAACTGATGCTCGTCTTGTCTGTGGCACCTGGAGACATCATTATATTTTTGTGGTATGCAGGGCCATGCAATGGTAAAACTTCAGAGGATAGCCTTTTGCCTGTTGATCAAAGGGGACGGAAAGGTAGACGTCAAAAGACCTCTACCAAATCTCTTGAGGGAAAGCAGCAAGTTGTTAAATCTGAAAACATTGAAGTTGGGAGCTCAAATGGCCAAGTAGAGGAGCAAGTTAGACTCCTTAATGGTGTCCATACAGTAAGTGGTAAGTTTTGAACACTAACTTACAGTTTCTGTTCTATGACAAAAATGATCTTTTGTACTTCGTTTTGCTCTGTAAATGTTGTATGATTGTCTTTCCTGATCTATTTGTGGTTATACTAATTTCACACGGTGAGATTTAAATGTTTCTATTGTGATTTAAAGAGTTAACATTCAAACCTAGGAAACAGATTATTATTGTTTCTCAAGTCACTTCAGGTCTGCATATTGTAAAAATGCGATTTGTTATTTCTGTGGGTGTCACTGTAACCTGTGATGCAGGGGACATTTCTGCCAGATTAGTCACACTGGTTAAAATCTTTTAATCACATAAAACATTTTTTCTTGTCAGTGAATGCTTGCTACCCTCTCCAGTAAATCAGAGAATTGAATTGAAATTAATTTTTTTTTTAATTTTTATTTTGGATAGCTTCCTTGATAGAGCTAGAAGTTCTTTCTATATTCCTGTCTCACAGGATATTATACAGAGACATGCAATTGTTTGATGTAAAAGGAACTGATTGATATTTGTTGAGGTGCTTTATATGATGCAGTGGTAGGGCATTTTTATCACTGACTTAAATTTATATGATACACATTGAAATGAATCATATGAGTGTATACAGATTTTCACTTATGTGAAATATACAAAGTTTGAATGTAACCACTAGGTCTTTGTAATTTGGTCTTATCTGTTTCCTTTCTCGTTGAGTGTCTATTTATTGCATATATAATGATGAGTGGGGTACATTGTTGAAATTGCACAATCTTTTTGAGTTATTATATGCTGAATTTCAGATTGTTGTCCACTCTATATGGAACTAATGTGTGAAACTACTGAAACAGGTGCTCCTCTCTTACAAGAGGGTGGAACAAAGACATTGAGGCAACTACAAGCAGAGGAGGATGATGAAGAAAGGTTCCAAGCTGACCTTAAAAAAGCTGTTCGCCAAAGCCTTGGTAAAATACTTTCTAGCATCTACTCGTTTGTGCTTCTTGTTATTATGTTACTTATAAAGGTGACATCATTATGATTTGGTGATGTGGAACCAGTAACTAATAACTAAAAAGATTGAGGGCAAAAGAACTATGTTTACATATCTTCTTTGTTATTGAATTTTGGGCATTCTACTTTCAAGAAGTTGGTGGGGTGGATATTTAAGCATGCTTCGTTTAGTCATATAATGTTCTTTCACTATAATGGACTTCTGATTTCTAATACTGATTTCATCAAGATTCTTTTGCTTTTGAATTTAAGAATGGTGAAACTAAATATTTGTTTCATCATCCCTTTTTTTTTTGGGTAACTGTTTTAGTTTTTATGTAGTCTGAAGGGAGCTAACCACAGGAAAATTTCTGTTGCTGGGCATTCATTACAACTAGTCCACTATGAACCATATGAGTTGTTGATCTGTTTGGTTTGCATACTACAAATTTCTTGAACAGGAATAGCTTTGTCTAGTGAACCTGAGCACATAGCTTATTTGGTATGGTTGTATGATGTCCCCATTCTCAAGATGGGTTGGAATCCCCACCCCAATATCAAAGACGAGAGAAAAAGAAAAATGTTGTGTGGCAAGAGTTTCTGTGGTGGTACCTTAACTCAAATAATCAGATGCAAGTATATAATATACATTAGGCTACTGTGTATAATTATCCATGTGTGCTTGAGTAGAAGTTAATTGCTATCATGAGAAGATTAGCTCAACTAGTTTTCATCTACTTAACGTGATGTTGTCCCTCCATATTAACATATATAGTTTTTACTTTTAGTTGGTTTTTATATCTAGATTCCATCTTGGCTAAGAAACTGGGCAATAATTTTTTTAGGTTTGGGCTTTGTGTTAAGCTTTGGTACTTAAATAACTCTCTAACCTGGTAATTTTTTTGTTGTTCAGACACCTACCAAGCACATCAGGAGATGCCCTTTTTTTCGGGTTTAAGAACACACTGGGGGATGCCTTTGGAAGCAAATAACCATGGTATTTTGCCAAATGGCATCACAAATGATGTTGTGAATGGAACTGATGTGTTTGGTATGGGCCTGCAGAATGAAGTAGGTGAATACAATTGTTTTTTGAATGTTATAATACAGGTAGCATTCTACCACAAGTAACTCATGATCCCTATTAGCTCTTTTCTGTTTAGTTTTGCACTATATTTCATTATCAGCTGCTGAGTTCCTTGCTTCCTTCTTCTTAACCTCAGTCCTTGTGGCATTTGAGACGGTTCCGTGATGAGTTCTTGAGGAGATCAACCTCTGATCATGTTCACAATCACATCGGAGATCCTTGTGTTGTATGTGCGCTTTATGATATTTTCAAGGCCCTGAACATTGCTTCTACTGATGCAAGAGGAGGAGCAGTCACCCCTACTCCACTTAGGATTGCTCTAAGCAACTTGTATCCAGATAGTAATTTTTTCCAAGAGGTAATTTAAACTGTCTTCTTGCAACTTGCCTAAATAACCATGGCCTTGTTTTGTGCATCATTCATATGATCCATTTTATTGTTTTGACTAAGATTGTTTGCAATTTTCAGGCCCAGATGAATGATGCTTCTGAAGTATTGGCAGTAATCTTTGACTGCCTTCATCATTCATTTACCCTTGATTCAAGTGTATCTGATGCTGAATCAGTGGACAGCAGGTGCAAGGGGTCTTGGGATTGTGCAAACAGTGCTTGCATAGTGCATTCCCTTTTTGGAATGGACATATTTGAACAAATGAATTGCTACAATTGTCATCTAGAGTCCAGACATATGAAGTACACCTCTTTCTTTCATAACATAAATGCCAGTGCCCTCCGTACAATGAAGGTATCCTTTATGGAATTAAAAGAAAATTAAGAAAATTATTTTTAAACATTTAACTAATTCCTACTAGCAACTTAACTTTTAACCATCTTTTCCTTTTCCATTTTCAGGTTATGTTTGCCGACAGCCGGTTTGATGAACTCCTAAATCTTGTAGAGATGAACCATCAATTGGCTTGTGATCCAGATGCGGGTGGCTGTGGGAAGTTGAACCACATCCATCACTTTCTCTCAACTCCACCACATGTTTTCACAACAGGTAGGATTTAGAGTTTGTAATGAATCTATACTTGGCTAATTGGTTGTTTATACTTTCTTATTTATGATGGTCATATTTGGTATTGCAGTTCTAGGTTGGCAGAATACATGCGAAAGTGCTGAAGATATATCAGCAACATTGGCTGCGCTGAATACTGAAATAGACATCTGTACCCTTTATCGCGGTCTAGATCCAAAGAACAAACATACCTTAGTTTCAGTGGTATGTATAACCACTCTATCTATCATCTTCCCCACGCCACATCCCAGTCCTTTAGAAGAAAACCCAAGTTTATCTATTCAAATGTCTATATTTTGTGAAATACATAATAATGCATCAGAATGTAGGCAAAAAAAATCTAAGTTCCTTTGCTTTGGAATAGAGAGCTCTCAATCAGCTCATTTATTTTTTCTTAAAATAGAAAATTGAAAAAGGAATAGGAGAAGCATACAGTTTCTTGTTCATCTTCTTCTGGCAAGAAAGCTAAGAATAAACATACGGATTCTTTACTGCCAGTTTGAATGTATACCATATCTGAATGTATTCACAAGGTTTGATTTTATTATTGTTTTCTATTGTTTCTGCAACTCTCAGGTTTGCTACTATGGGCAACACTATCATTGCTTCGCCTATAGCCACGACCATGGATGTTGGATAATGTATGATGATAAAACTGTCAAGGTAAGTTTGTGTTCTATTGTCAGTCATGCCATCTGTTATTTACCCACACGTTAATTCTATTGTTAAAATTTGATTTTGATGTCTAGGTTATTGGTAGCTGGAATGATGTCCTCAAAATGTGCGAGAGAGGGCATCTACAACCACAGGTTCTATTTTTTGAAGCTGTAAATTGAAAATTTTGATGAAATCTGTCACAGTAATTCCTATGCTGAGAATCATTGAGTTCAAAATGGGTTTTGCATTTGATACTGTCTGCGGTGAGGCATTGTCTATAGTGTTGCATGGCAGCTTACAACAGCCAATTCAGTTCACAATAGAAACTTGTTACACTGGTTACGGAGTAAGTAGATGGTACATGATAAAACATTTAGAACAGGGATATAGAAGGAAGAGTTTTGGGAGACCTTGGCAAATTTTGTAGATGGTGGTTTTCAGGGAAAGAAATTATGTATCAAAGGGGATTTCGTTTCAAACTGAAGAAAATGGATGATGGAAGAGGAATTTTATTTTTTAGCACTCCTGCCTCTAAATACCTTTTTGTTGTTGAAACTTAATAAGTTGAGGAGATCGAGAGAGTAGTAGTTTCCTGGTTGGATGGCCATTTAATTAATGCACTGGCAGGGGATGATGCTATGTTATGCAAAGTGCATTTTTGGCAGTTATTTCCTGGAGCAATATGCAGTTGTAAAAGGAGGGGGAACTCTGTTTTAGATTAAAAAACACTCAGCGAAATGGTGTTTTTTCCTTATCTTTTTCCTCTCCTTTTCTCCTTTTTTTTTTTTTTTTTTTTTAATATTTTCCGTTCATTCTAAAAAGGATATGTATAGATGACATTATGCCATATCCACGGCTTTTCAGACTACGGCAAATTGTTTTCATATCCTGGTGCTGAATGGGTTCAACCTTGATCTCTCCTTGCATAATCATGATGACTCTCTCAGTCATTTTGTATTTAATGATTTTCTTTGGGGCAGAGGAGCATGTAACCTAAATCTTTAGCATGCAACTAGAACAACACAACCAGGAAGGCTTTTGCTTAGAAGTAAACAGCTAAGAATTATGTGAGAATGGCAAAAGATTGTAGATGTGCAAGCTCATTTTCTTTTATTTTGTTTTTGGATGTAATATTGAGGGTAAGTTTGTCCTCCTCTCTTTTCCGTTTGAAAATGGATATATAGACTAAACTACATGTTGGCCATTTTGGTTTTGAGCATTTGAGATTATAGTGAGTTGTTACGTTATGTAACTCATGAGAGCAGTAGCTGCAAACGCAAGTTGCAACTGCATAATAATGCACACACAAAGGAAAAAAAAAAAAAAAAAGGAACCGAGAATTTATACACAAAGGCAATTTGTTTTGAGACAATTTCCATTTTCCTAGTGCATAAATAAGAAACCTTCCTGCTATCACCAGAGGTGACGTGAGGATCTAGTGGGGACATTGGCCCCCACTACCCCCAACTTGAATTCGCGCTTGTATTCCCCAATTTAAAGGGCTAGTTTTCCTCATCCCCTAATATATAGAAAAAAGAAAAAAAAAAAAAAAAAAAAAAAAACCCCAAAGATAGTTGGAGATGAAGAGTCAGATTACTTTGTATGTAAATATATGAGAGATATTTTGGTTAAAATAAATCTATCAGAGATTTAGCCGAGTGGAAACTGCAGAGTGTAAACCAGGTATGACCAAAATTAGTACTCTCCTGAATTTCCAACATTTGTCCCTAACGGTCAATACTCTCACAAGAAACTTCCCCTCAAAATTCGCTACTCTCTCAATATTTTCTTTTACTCAGTCTCTCATTTTGTTTGGCTTAGTTTTACCCAGTCTATCTTAACACCCAGCAAATCCGCTCATATCAGTTCCCACAATCTGCTCCCTCCTTCCTCTACCCTTTCTTCTCCTTTATTTTCTCACCAAATTTCTCTTCCTCTCTTACACACCATCCCTACCTCCACTCCTAACATTCTGCTACCCCAACAATTGGGTGGTGCAACTATGACCCTTAAGGGTGGCGCCAGCCAAGCCTGTGCTGCCTGCAAGTACCAGAGGAGAAAGTGCATTCCTGACTGTCCTCTGGCACCCTACTTCCCTGCAGACCAACCCAAAATGTTCCAAAATGCTCACAAATTGTTTGGTGTAAGCAACATTCTAAAGATACTAAAGACCGTGGATCCCTCACAAAAGAATGAAGCAATGCATTCTATCAAATGCCAAGCATATTTTCGAGATAAATATCCTGTCCATGGATGTGTATGGGTAATCAAACAGTTACAATACCAGATTCAGCTTCTGGAGGAAGAGCACCACGCTGTCCATGCACAGCTTGAGATGTACAGGCAGCATCACCTCTCCACTCCGGTTTCATCCCTACCACTGGATGAGGTGCCTTCCCAGCTGGAACTGGGGATGGCACCGCCTTGCAATGCTGCCCTTTCCCTCTTCAATCCTTCCCTGCAACAGTCATACGACGACCATGTGGCTGGTGCTTTGCCTATAACACAGCAGCAACAGCAACAGCATCAGCAACAGCATTCTTATTCTCATATCAATAGCATTAGTTATGGTTCTTCATACATTGATTCTAAGGATAACGTGACAAATTCCATGTGGCTTCAACATCCATACAATAATGCGACAAACAATAACAGCAACAATAGCATTCAAATGGCAATTCAATCACAGATGGCTACTGCACAGCCACTCGCTGTCCAACAAGAAGTTCTCCATGATTATGATGAGATTCATCCATTTTTTGATACCATTGATGACAGACAATCAGATGATTCCAAAGAGGCTTATGACCCGAGGTACCTTCATCATCTTCACCAAACAGTTCTCCTAAAACTCAAATATCATTTACTTGTCGAATTGAGGGTGATGATTTAATTGTAATTGTACCTGCAGCTCTGAAGAACTGAAAGACACGACGCAATCTATGGAGCATGTTGCAGAGAACGAATTGAAGAGTGCTGCCGCATGCTTTACCCTCACCAGTGTCAACTGATTAAAGAGTCAGACTTCTAGAGTAGTGATTTACATTCTTTCATTTTTCTACCCCTTTCCTGAATAGACTTTTTACATGGTACATTCTACAATTTTGATCCACCTTGTTACTTTCTTTTTCTTTTTAGTAAACTTCAAAATATTTATAGTCAGGTATTCAATTAAACATTTCTAGTTTCTAATAAATTTCTCTCGAGTTTTCCCTTTTTTTTTTTTTCTTTTTTTTTTCCCTTTTTTTGGTTTTTATAAATGCAGCATGTCCCATAGCATTTAGAAATTTATTCTTCAATCCCAATTGAAACAATAGCCTGATAACTACTGCAATGAAACACCAAAAGCAAAATGTTTCTATCAGATGGTTTCCCAGACGCAGATTGCCGCCTTGTCCCACCCC
>BPVZ01000040.1:1299291-1309632 GCA_020521535.1 Rubroshorea leprosula
TATTTGTGACCTGCAATTTACTTTACTGTAAGTATAAAACCAATGTCAAAAGTAAAAGAAAAATAGAAAAAGGGGTAAACCCAACTAACCAAAATTCCCAGGTTTCCCATTTCCTTTCCACCCTTCTTCAGCTCTTCTTCTTCCCCATTTCCGTTTTCCTCCTCTCTTCCCTATTTCAGCTCTTCCAAGACCAGTGCAACCCTTCCCTCACAAGTACACGCATAAACCCATATGCATACAAATCCATATCTATATGCATATGCTTCCGTTCGTATCTGGATGAATGAATGAATCATGGTTTTGGTTTTCTTCTTCACTTCAAAATCAAACCTAACAGTAGGAGGAAGAAGATGAACAGAGACCCTAGCAAGCAGAAACATCTTCAAGCCCTTAACTTTTGGGTTGATTCTGGTTTTTCTACCCAGAATGCGAAACCCCTTTACGTAATCCCACCACAACTTGCCTAACCCTTCCCGATCTCCCCTACCATGTCTCTGGATTCTTCCCCTTCCTTTCCGATTGCCCCTGACCCTCCCCAGAACGACACCCATCAACCCCAGAACGAGGAAAACGCGGCAGAGAAAGTGGATGCAGTAGCTGCAGCGCCGCCGCTTACTAGGAGCAATCGACCGTCTCGGGCGTGTACACTCCGGGCTGCACAGAGGCTCCAGGCGCAGCAGCAGCAGGCTGCGGCTGAGCGGAGGCAGAAGCCTGTAAAGAAAGAGCAGAAGCAGCAGCGTGAGGGGGACCAGGAGCAGCAGGATCAGAATGATGTGTCGTCGTCCCCACAGCAATTTAGTGGCAGCACTAAGATTGTCACGCCTCTGGTGGGGTCGCCGCCGCCCTCGCAGTTGCCGCGCTGGACTCTCCGCTCAATGTGGGAATTAGCTTCAGTACTTAATTTCTTGCATGTGAGTTTGTTCTTCTCTTTCATTTTTTATCTTCTAGTGTTTTGTTTTGGGGGACTTATGTTTTGTGGTTTATCTGTTTTGGGGTGTTGCAGGTTTTCAGGCCTTTTTTGAAAATACCAGTTGAGTTCTCTGCAGAAGAGTTCGAGACTGCATTGATCACTCCCAATGATACTTTGGGGAATATTCACATACCTTTATTAAAGGTTGGTTCTTTTGTATTTTCAAGTTTTTCAAATCTAAAAGTTGGTGATTTAGTTGAACTGCTTAGTATGCTTAGTTATTGTTTTTTAAAGCTTGCCACTTCCTCTGGACATTTTCTTATGGTTGTTTCTCAATCTTGCCACTTCCGGTAGTTCTTTTTCTTTATTTCCTTTCTCTTGTGGGGGAGAGGTGGGCAGCCTGTTATGACTAAATGTACATGCCAAGTTCATTGCTTTGAGTGCAACTGGAGAGTTTAGTTTTCTGCTAGTAATCTGGAGTACGGCTGGTTAATGGTTGGATAGGTATTGTGTCCTTAGCTTTATTGAGCTTGATGGAGTATTGTGATGATTAAGGTGGTCTGAGACTTCCAGTAAGTGTTTATTTTGAAACAGGATAAAAAAAACAAAGCTAGTTACCAGTACATATCCACAATGGGCTTTTTATTGCTGATTTGTTTTACCAAAGCAACCTGATTGTACTAGTTCAAACACTCCTGGTTAGCGTTTGATCCTCTCCTCCAGGTAGAGAAGTGATGGATATGTTTGAGTCTTCATGTGCTGCTCTGTGTTCTATGATTTCATTTTCTTCCACTGGAAAGGTCTGGGATGGGTTCATTGCTATGTGAACTGCAATGGATTGCTTGAATTTTTCAAAGGGGAAAGTGGACCCAACTAAGCTCCCCAACCGCCTGTATAGTGTATACTTCTCAATTTTTTCTTTTTCATTATTGCTATATCTACGTGATCTCTCATAATTGTATTTTACATTAGAAGACTTGGGTTCCACTTTTGTGAGCTTTTAAGCCTGTGATAAGTGAATCTCGTTTTGATCTGTCCTCTTGGGTTTGATCACAGTCTTGTTCTCATACTCCGTCTCTTGTTAGAGTGGTTGGGTGGATCTTGAACTCAACTTTTTCTTCCTACCTTCAAAAAAGTAATATATTTTACCATATTTTTTCATTGTTGACATGCAGTTTTGCCCTTCACCCTTAAAGATCAGTTGGAAAATAGGAATGGATGAATTGATTAATATACTTATATTCTGAATTAAAATATCGCACACAATCTTCTTTTTCTTTTCTTTTCAGCTTCAGGTTTGTGTTAGTAGCCTGTTAGTCTTATTGTAAAATGTCAAACCATTGAGTTAGGGTGAGAGCATATTAATTACTTCCCTTTTTTGTGTCCTTGGCCAGGAGAGCTTATCAATTACTGAGTTGATATCTTTTCTTACATTTGTTCTTTTTTTTGGCCAAGTTTCTTACATTTATTCATTCTGTAAATCTCTTGATCAATTGATCTGTATTCTGTATGGATGGTGTGTATGTGATTTTTAATATATAAGAATGAACATGTTTAGTCTTCTGTGATTTTAGTACATGCTTACTGCTTAGGCTGCTTAGAAATGTAATTCATTAAATGCTATTGTTGCATGCTTCTGCAATATCCATTTCTTATCTCTTCAATTTTTTATCTGTCATAGGCAATCCCTCCCATTACTAGGATGGCCCTTACACGAGATACTTGGATTACTGTACTATGCAGAAAACTAAGAGACTGGTGGCATTGGGTATGTTGATTGTTCTACTCCTTATCTATTTTTTGATAACCTTAGAGTGTGGATTAGATCAGTTTTGGGTTTGGACAATGCTTACTTGAACCCTGCATTCCACTTCAGGTTGCAGATGGGGAACTTCCTATTGTTGCTTCACATGGGTAAGTAGCTATGCTTCTGGACTGCTCCTAATAGCTGGTGCTTTGACTGTTTCTAATTCATGTCAACTTGTCAGAACGGAGATTGAAGTATATAAGTCACTTGATCCTGGGGTTCGTGTCGTGATTTTGAAAGCATTATGTGACATTCGTGTTGAGGTACTGTAATTATGAAAATAAATAAATAAATAAATTGTCTTAATCACCTTCATTTAACTGCTCTTCCATCATGAACTTGAATTTTGATTTTCCATTTGTACCATGGTATCGTTTTAAGGCAGTTTTGAGGTTACTCATGTAACATAAGTAGCATTGAAATTTGTGTGCTTCAATTGGATCTTTGTAGCTTAAAGTTGGGTGGTTGGGTGTTTTGTTATTCCTTAATCCTTATAGAATCAGTTTCAGTCTTGTCTGTTAGGCTTGTCCTTATTCCATTATATCTTTTTTAGTCCTTCTGGCTTGAATTAATGAAGTCCTATCTCAGTTTGGGTTGTTTGCATGTTTAGCTAAGCATATCCCTTGTGCTTTTGTATGATTTAATTTGTGTATACTAAAAATTTTTACTCGGGAGAATAAAAGCCCAATACTTTTTTGCAGCAAGAGGACATCCGAAATCACATTGACGACTCACTTAAACATAGCATTCAACTTTCAGCCTTTCGAAAAGAGCGGGTTGGCGGTGATTCACATGGCATTAATTATTGGTAATGACCATAGTCTTCTACATAAAGCACCGATTAAGTTTTGCCATTTTCATACTTGTTTAACTCTTGATTATGATCCACTTGTTAGAGAATTTAAGATATTTTGGTAGAAGTTTTGTACACTGCGTGGCATTGTTCTGTGCCTGGTTTTATAACAAAACTTGTTCATTGTTCGCACAGGTATGAAGATGATCCAGCGGTTGGTCATCGCTTATACAGGGAAATAAGGAAAGTTGAGTTGAGGAAAGCAAAGATGAAGGGCTCTCATGTCCCTCCTAGTACAACATATCTGTGGGAAACAGTTGCAACAAATTTGGAAGAATTCCAGGATGTTTCTGTAAGTTAGTAAATTGATCTCTGATTGCACATGTTCTTGGAATTGGAATTTGGACAATTTTCATGTTTAGCCTGGAGTCAATTTTATCAAGTTGTTAAGAGCACCTTTCTCAAGTCTTCTTGATGAATTTCAAATTTTAATATGCAAACAAGGAAACAAATTATGAATTTGCTTTCTATTGCTTTTGGGTTATATGTTCTTGGTTAGGGTATTGGTAGCCCATAAATTCTACTACCAACCATCCTATCCTCTAGCTCTATTCCAGTGGATGTCACTGGCTTCATATGTAAGCAAGGAAATTGAGAGCAGATTACCATGAATCTGTTTATTGTTTCTTTTGGATTATATTGTTGGCTGAATGCAACATATATGTTTTTGGTTAGGGGTATTTCTGTATTGGTAGACTGTAAATTCTTCTGTCAACCATCCTGTCCTCAAGGTTTGTTCTTTTGGTTGCCACAGGCATTAAATGTCTCTTCTGGGTTGACCTTAACCATTTTAAATTACCAAATAACCTATGCCTGTCAGAAATCTATTCTCATTGTTTGTTGTTATTTTTATGAACAGAGTCCAATTATCTATCTCTTTCTCCAAAATAGAACATTAAATCTTAAAGTTGTTGCCTGGTGTATTCACCCTCTTTTTCAGAAAGTTTCAGTAGGATGGGATAAAATGGTTATACCTTTGGGCATATGTAACTTCTTCTAGATGCTTAAGTTAAAATTTGAAAGTTTAGGGACTTGTTGTGTAAGAGATGTAAATTTTAATTTTTTTTGTAATTCTGGTTGTCTTTTGTTTCCATCATATTAATGAAGAGACTGGTTTTTCTAATTTGGTATTTTTTGGATTACAATTTATGTGACATTGACTTAGAAGGATTTCAGGTTCACACTTGCCACGAATGGAAAGTTTTTGAGGCTTTTTATGCACTTATTGTTCATATATGAAGTTCTCGGCTTGTGCAGGAGAAGCTTTTTGCCAGTAAAAATAGAACGGAGGTTTCATTAGGGAAGAAGTTGAAGAATGACATGCTTCCTGAGATTGAAAAGGAGCATAAGGTGCCCAAGAGCTGATTGTTGACCATATTTTAATTGTTATTTAGTTTGGTCTTTTTGGTATTACAATTTATGGGCTGATTGTTATTCATTATGTAGCTCCTTAGAACTGGTTTTCTTTACTTTTAAAAGTCAAGATTTGTTCTTTGATCCTCTTCATTCTATTGCACAGAGGAAAGAGAGGTTGCTGAAAAAGCAGCATAGACAAGCTCTGCTTCTTGATAACTTTATGATGGTTGATGGGCTTGGTCCAGGACGCTCTCTTCGAGACAGAAAGCCTGTCACATACACTTTCGGTAAGTGCATCAAAGTTTGATCTGTCTTATGCTATCCCTTTTTATTTAAACCTTCTGTGCTCTGTTAAACCACAGGAGATCCTGGTTTTAGGTGGTTATTGGCCTCATGGCCTAACAGGTCTTTCTTGCAGAAATTTTTACCATGAGAATATATTAAAGGCAAAACCCTATGTTAAGCCCCCAAACTTACCTTAGATTATCGATTGAGCCCTTAAACCTTTATTGAAGCAAATAAGCCCCTGAACTTGGTGATCTAGGCAATTTAACCCATGTTCTTTATGATGGATTTAATGCATGTTTGTGCATTGTTTGTGTGGACAAGGTATTGACATGTCATCACCTATGTGGTGGGTATTGACCTTGTGCTTGGTATCAAGGCACAGATAGGTATTAAGTTTGCTGTAAAGAAAAGTGTTAAACCCAGATTGACAAGTTTAGGGACTTATTTGCTTCAATAAAAGTCTAGAGGCTTACTCGAAAATCTAGGGTAAGTTTGGGGGCTTAATATAGGGTTTTACTTATATTAAAATTGATCTTAACCTTAAAACACGTCACAAACTCAATTCAAGTTCTATTGGGATCATATCAACTTTTGGATTCTGGGCAGTGCTGCTGGCTAATGATGTTTTCAATTTGGCTAATTTTGTTGCCATGCTAATCCAATTTCTAATGTAATTTTGCAGATAATTATGATAATGCAATCAATGAGGCAATCAAGATAACCAAGTATGAAATTTGTTGCCCTAAACATAATTGACATAGCCAGTTCATCTTCATTTTTAAAATCATCATTGTTCCTGTAGTTTTTACGCTTGATTTGGTTTCTCATTATTTTAACTGTGTCAGGCGGAAACCACCATCCCCAGAGCCTGTCTCAAGAAGAGAAGTCATCAAACCTGAAGCTTCTGCAAATGGTAAATGGGCTGATCCTTCACATGCCCCTGAGCATGACAATTCCAATGCAATGTCCTTCAAATCACCAGAAGATGATGACACTGATGAATGGAAGACTGAAACATTGGATAGAAGGTATGGGAAATATTCTGCTGTGAAATTCATGTCATTTTATTAGAACTCTAATGTAATCATGTTCTACGATGACATGTAGCAACCGGCAGAGACGGAGGCCTCAACGCTATTCAGTTAAGGATTATGTTGAAGCTGTTTCAGATATTGAGGCAGACTTTGACAGTGATGATGATATAGTTGGAGAGGCTGTATATGATGAGGAATATCTGAGGAAACGGAAGCAGAGGAAAAGGCTTTCCAGTAGCTCTGAAGGAGATGAGGAATATCTTTGGGATGAAGAAAATGGTGAAGATGAGGAAGAAGATGTTTCTTTAAGTGCTAGTGAGGAAAGTGAGGAGGCCCCAAAATTCAAAAAGTTGCCAGGCCGTACTAGGAGGGAAACTAAATTAAGGTCGGTTGATGAGCTCCAGTCAGGTCTAAGACGTAGTAAAAGGGCTACCAGAAATCGTATTAATTATAGCCAATATGATTTATCAGAATCTGAAACAGAGTCAAAGCCAGGGAAGTCGAATGCTTCAGATGAACGCTCACAATCAGATGTGAGTGAGAATGAGGAGTATTCCGAAGGAAGTCAAGATTCTGATGGCAATGAAAATGAAGATGACCAAGAAATGAAAGTTGATCAGCATGTTGAAGAAAACAACACTGAGACAGTAGAGAAAGAGCAAAGCCAGCCACTTGAGAGATCAAGTAGTCCTGGTCAAGATGAAGCAGAGGCTGTACAAAATAGACGCTTCCTTGACCTGAATGAGCTTGCCCCTGGTTCCGGTTTTGATGATGTTCCAAACAATATGACAAAAGATAATGATAGAGATGCTTTATAAAGCTTTCCTCTCTTATGCTGGATGGCAAGGCTTATAATTTTCAGCTTGGAGAAACCTTCATGTACGATAGTAAATTTTATTAATTTTGTAATGAGCCTATAGAGGAAGTTATGGCCAGGGTTCCTCAATTGGCTTTTTATTCTACCTTGATGCAATTCATTCAGGATTTGCAGCGCGGAAGCGTCCATGAGGAGAGCTATGTAGATTAGGCAGTGATTTTTTAGCATATCTACAGTTAAAGAAACCTACAGCAGGTCAATCTAAATCTGGAGGCTGAAGTTCTTTAGCATATCTGATTAATGTACAAGTACCCTTAACTGGATATTGTAACTTCAAAAAGTTTGGCTTTTAGATGTGAAGGCCTGTAGTTTAATCTTTTCTTCTGCTTATGCATCTGGGTTGGTTGGGTTCCTTAGATGTTAGATTTTCTTTCAAATTGTAATGGAACCATCCTCCCTCAACAGAGATTTTAAGTGTTCCCCCTTCCAGATTATTGTTCTCTCATTCTCTTTCGGCATTACAGCTCTGTTGAATCAAGATGTCATTACCATATGCTGTATTTTTTTGTTAGTGTTCTTTGTTATTTTTATTATTATTATATAGCAAGTTAGCCTGTAGGTATAAAGGTTTAAATCCCTCACATTACTGTGTATATATATATATTATAATAATAATACTCATGCTGCTCATATTGCATTGACAAAATCTGACTCAACTTACAGAAGTGAGAATTATACATGGAAATCCTCATCATATTTAGTAGCAATGATCTTCTCAGGAACTCATTCAGCGATTTTCAATCGCCTTATTCTCTTGGGTTTGAGCAGCCTCAGATTCCTCCATGGCAGCCGGAAGCAATTCCATTTTCCTTGTACGTTGCTTCTTCATGCTCTGTTTTCTTTCTCTCTGTTTCTCCTTCCTGTTCCTGCTCGGTTTTCCTTCTCTCTGCCTCATCTTTTTCTGCATTCTTCCTTGCATCTTCGTCCTTGGCTTCCTCCAGCGCCTGAATCAAGCTCGAAAGACATTTCTCGGCGTTGTCCAATGGAGACTTAGGCATCAAATTCTCTGCCACATCAGCTGGAGTGATCTTTGTCTCCTTCATCAACCCTCTAACTGTTTCAAACATAGGATGTGACTCCAAATTCAGGTAGTTCTTCGCAAGAACCTTGAATGCCTCGAAACTACAGTATGAGAGCTCGATGTGTTTGTCCATCCTTCCCCTCCTTATCAATGCCGGATCAAGCTTCTCCATGTAATTAGTGGTGAACACAATCAGCCTCTCTCCCCCGCATGCGGACCAGAGTCCATCTATGAAATTCAACAATCCTGAAAGAGTCACCTTGCTGCTTCCGCTGCCCTCTTCCTTCACCTCCTTCCTCTCTTTATCCATCTTCTCCTTCTCCTTCTCCTCATCGGAAACCTTCTCCGGTTTCTTCTTCCTCTGGCCGGTGAGATCAAGGGAACAGTCTATATCTTCAATTACTATGATGGACTTGCTTGTTGTTTCAATCAACAGCTTCCTCAGCTCTGTGTTGTCCTTCACCGCCGTCAGCTCAAGATCATAAACATCGTAATTCAACAGATTAGCCATGGCAGCGATCATGGTGGACTTCCCCGTTCCGGGAGGCCCGTAGAGGAGATACCCCCGTTTCCAAGCTTTCCCAATTCGTGCATAGAAGTCCTTACTCTGGCTAAAGGTCACCAGATCTTCAATGATCTCCTGCTTCTTCTCCGGCTCCAACGCCATTGTCTCGAAAGTCGCCGGATGCTCGAAAACGATATGGCTCCACATGGTTTGCTTGTAGCTCGGCCATTTGTATCCAGGACTGTTAGTATAAAGCTTCCTCTGCCTGTTCCTCGCCCGAATTTCCCTCCCTTCCTTCACCAAATGCTCCAAATACGCCCCTGTTATGATCTCCCTGTGCCGCTTGTGAAATGTCAGCCGGTAAAACCGCTTCTCCTGCTCAGGATAGTACGATACCGACCTCGCCGGAGACACGACTTTGCTGGCGACCCACCAGACCTTAACACCTCGGAACTCGTCGGTGACTCTCTCATACTCATCCATGCTGAGTACCAAATTGGTGCTGTCTTTACCCATCTCGGCTTTAAGCCTCTTGGCACTCCGGGAGGTGTTGGTGCTGAGGTATGCCTCGACGGCGACGTACGCTTCACTGCGCTTGAGGCGGTCTCCGGTGAACTCGTGGATGGAAATCTTGATGTACGGGTAGAAAAACCCAGTCAATCTGTGGGCATATTTCTCGAAGTAGCGACGGACCTCGTAGGGACAGTACTGGCGAATGATCGCCCAGACGAACATGAAGCTGGCGATGGTTGAGCCCATCGTCGCCCACGTCTCCGTCATTGTCGGCATCAACATCCTTTGTGTTTTTCCGGTCTGTTCTGATTTGTGTTTTTCCGGTCTGTTCTCCCCTGCAGAGAAGGTTCTGGGGTGTGTCTGTGTGTGTGTGCGTGTTTGTATAAGGAACTTTGTTTTGTTGTTTTGCTTTAGGATAGTGCGAAGCTTTCTGTGCAATGCATTTTCACTTTGAAAAAGTGGGAGAGCCACGAAAATAGAAAATGACAAGGGTTGTGTTTATCAGAAAAAATCCTCAATATTTTAGTCTCTTTTTTTGGTTGGTGGTTCTTACATAATATGAGTGATGAGGATGTGGAGTACAAGTTTAACCTAATCTAGTGGATAATTTTATGTAATCCAATGTAGTTTAACAAAACAACACATTTCTAATGGCCTTTTTTCTTAAATAAACATTTCTTTACGTCAACATGGCTTTATATCCTTAAAAATTTGTTAATTCTTTTACAAATAACCATCCTCGATCCTCGATCAATGTTCTGATGATCTGAGTGGAAAGAACTCGATTTAACTTAAAAAAGATCTCAAATTCAAGTTTTATAAATGAAAAAAAAAAAGGCTTAAAGAGTTTTTCCCTATATGTGATCCAACTCAGCTTGACTATGGATTAATCAAGATTAAATGTGATTTATGGATACCGAGGGATTAATAAATAATAATAATAATAATCACCGTCCATCTTTTATTTTAAAACATTTATAAAAAATCCTTAATTTTAGTTTATAGTTTTGGGATAAGGTTATTGTCACCAATAAAAATAGTTATTAATGATTAATTTTAATTAAATAAATTAAATATTTTAAATTATAAATAATAATTAGAGTAGTAATATAAAAATAATTTTTTGTACTAATTTTTATATAATTTTTATATGTTATTAGAAAAACAAATGCATTCA
>BPVZ01000040.1:1325071-1336247 GCA_020521535.1 Rubroshorea leprosula
TTGAGTAAGAAAAATGCTAATGTTCCAAACAAAAAATTATACATATTCTATGACATTTTGTAGGAATGTGATTATAGTTATATAAATTTTTTTTTAAATCATACAAATTGTATTTAATGTAATTGATGTTTATAATTTTTTAAGTAATTTATTATTATATTTAGAAATATAAATTTATAAATTAATTTTAATTTAATAAGTAATAAATATAACTTATTTTTTAAGTTGATAATTATTTTTAAGAATTAAATAAAATAAAATTAATATTTTTTATTAATATTATATAATCTTAACAAATTAATATGTGGTTATAATTATAACGAGCAGGTTTTATAATACAATAAATTCTGGGGCAATACAAATTGGGCCTTTGAATTAGGTCCATTTGTGTAATCAAGTCACTTTACTATTTTTCTTGACAATTGAATATTTCAAGGAAACTCATATAATATTTAAGCAACTATACTACACCACTATGACATTAAAAGGCGAGTTTTTAAGGTGCACCAATAATTAAGAATTTGAATTTTCATATTAAAGATTTCAATTTTAAATTTTCAAATGAATTAAGAGAGATTGAGAAAGGAAATAATTATTTTTTTTTTTTTTGGTTAAATACTCCATCCTACACACCAAAACAAATGGCATTAAAAGACAAAGTTAATAAAAGAATAGATGTTCACGTGGTTTCTCATCTTTATTAATGTGCTGAATTACTTGGTGGCCTAATCTTACATATGTTTTGTTGGTAAACTTTCCTAAACATTTATTTTAATATTGACAAGCTACTAGACACCAGGTAAAATAAGTCATTAACAAATATGAAACAAGCATGTAAAGACAAGTAAGATCTTTTTATACTTAGTACAAGGTTTAATGTGTTTCAAAAGTTACCTTAGATTTATTCATATCACGAATAAGTTGTTGACTTATATCAAAATAATTTTAAGTTACAAAATTAACTCAACACAATGAAAAAATCCAAATTTGGATTCTTCTCTTGTGCATCATGTCACATTTTATTTTTTTTTATTGGTTCATATCCACATTAAATAAAAACATTTTATTTAATTGTCAAGAAAATTGGTCAGAGGACTTGATTGCACAAATTTACTTAGTTTAGTGGCAACATTGAAGTCATTCTTATAAATTAACATATTTGGATTTAAAGACTGAAATCCTCATAAGAAGTTTCCCTTCAACTGACAGCTTTTTTTTTTTTTTTCTCTTTTTTGATGGATCAACTGACAGCTTTTAAATTTACAGGAACCAACCAAGATTGGATGTCCATTTTTTATTAAAAAAATTGTAGGTGTCAAGCGGTGGTTACACTGTGGCAGTCGCCTCTTATTTGTACTTTTCATTTTGTATTTTCTTCTTTTCTTTTTATTATGAAATGTTTAAATTTTAAAACATTTTTTCAATTCATTTTGGTGAGTACTTTTGTCAATGTTATTAATACTGTATTATATCAGTTGATATGATGGGTGCATATCAATTTCTACATTAAATTAAAATAATATATTATTTTATTTTATTTTAATCAAATTTTGTTTATTTTAACTAAATTTTAATGTACTAATTGATATTTTGATGTACCAACCAATAAATGAAAATTAATCGGTATAACTCTATTTAAATTTAAAAAGAATAAATTTCATTTTTAGCTCTTAATTTTAATATTTTACACAATTTTCATCATTTAATTTTTTTATATATTTTTTTAATTCATCAACTAAAAAATATATATTTTTTAATCCTATTAATTACTCTATTAAGTTTGCTTAAATATACACATTTTTAATCTCTTAATTTAAAGTGGATGAACGAAAAATATGCATATATTAAAAGTTGACGATTAAAAATGATTATTTTAAACTTATTTTTAATTTATGAAAATATAATGGTTTTAAATATTAATATTTTTTATTTCATTTTAAAATTTAAAATTTAATTTATAAAAATATATATTTATAATCATAAATCTAAAATGATATATAAAAAATTTTGATATTTAATATATAACATTTCAATACAAAATTAATATACACACCAATACGATATCGAAAAACTTTGATTTCTGTCTCTCTTTCTCTTTTTCTTTTACCGAGAGCATACCCACTCGATCAGCCAATCAGCCACAGGCCCTAGTTTCTTTTTATAAATAATATGGTTGTAATATCTCTATGACAGTAATTTTATAATGATAATTGGTGTAAATGTATATAATATAATATGTGTCTTTAAATAAAAATAATTAATTATAAAATAATATATAATTATTATAAATTTATAATATTATGTAATGTTAAAATCTTAAAATTTTCAGCTTTTTTTTTCAGAGTTAGGGTGTTTTATGATTAGCACATCTCTTAAAATCTATTTTTAACAGGATCTTTAAAGGTGACGATCTAAAAAAAAAGATCTTTAAAGGTTGTGTCCTCTTCATCGATAAGTATATTTAAGAAGATTGAGCCTGCATTTAAAATTATTTTCCCATGGCGATGTTTTTCATAATAGCATTTTAAAAGTTTTAATGAAAAACAAAAATATAAAAATTTTAATTTGTTACAATTGAATTAATTTTAATTAATTTTTATAGTTTGATAAAAATATAAATGTATACTATTTTTTCACTATAATTATTAAATATTAACATAATTTTTGCTATAATATATCAAAATTCAATTGTGGATATAATACTAACAACAATCTCAAATAAAATCCTACAACTTTAACTTGTTATTGGTTGAAAATTGGCTTTTACTAACCTCAAGTGTAGGGTTTAATTTTCATTCCCAACCCCACAATTATAATTGTTCAAAAGAAGTATTAAAATATATAAAATTAACAAATAAAATGTGGTAGAGAAGAAATAAAGCATGGTTGAACTTCCAAACTTCCTTATTTGATAAGTAAGAAAGAGGAATAGGAAAAGTGAAAGAAACAAAAGAAATTGTAATTGATGCAGCTCCCCATGAATCAATACTTTCCTAAATGGGAGAGAGTTTTGCAATAGCTTTATGATGATGACCTCAAGCCAATTTGGAACATGAAGTAAGGCCACCCGAAATTCCTTATTGATTTTGAGAATGTTTGTAGAGTCATTATTAAATCAATGTAAATTAAATAGATGGATGAAACTTGGTGGGAAATGTTGAGTGTGAAAGCAAGCGGATTTAATTCTCCATGGGTATTATTAGGCCATTAAAGTCACATTCAATTACTCAACGGTGTAGAATTAAGAACTCAATTTTATAAAGCTTTCTCTTGCTTCTCAAATAGAATTCTATACATTAGTGCTGGTGTAATCACGCTCATTCTTCTGTTTCTAACCTTTGAATTATAAAGTGTCAATATCAATAATTCCTTAATTTTTTTGTGTAATATATAAGCAACCCTTTGATGATGTCAATGCCACATATTGCCATCCTCTAGTTATTAAGACATTGTAATATACGTATTTTTATTACCTCAAGCAAAGAGATCCTGCCTTGTTCATTTAGTGCGTGTTCCACTACAGGCATGAATCATCTGTGCATTCTCATTGCCAGATTAACATTGTTAAATATATGCATTGCTTCTTGCCTATACCCACTTTGGTATTACCAATGAACCCCCATCCAACTCCTTTTTATTCCTCTACTTTGTTATTGCCACTAAAGAAAACTCTCTTTCTTTTTCTTTAGACCTTTTCTTCAGCATAGTTTAAACTATTGTCTTTCAAAGAGATCGATTTTAATTGTTTAAAATTCTGAAAGTGGAATAATGAGGTTTGGTAGAAATTACTGACTTTTCTATGTTTACCAAGAAGTTAACATTGAAGTAAAAGTTGTCAAAGTAAGTTAATGATAGAAATTAAGTAAGAAAAATTTTTTACTTATTGAAGAATGTGTGAAGGGCAAAGATGTTGTGAAAGAGTCAACATTCTTTTTGTTCCTCTACTTTGTTATTGCCACTAAAGAAAATTCTCTTTCTTTTTCTTTAGATCTTTTCTTCAGCATAGGTTAAAACTATTGTCTTTCAAAGAGATTTTACTTGTCTAAATTTCTGAAAGTTGAATAATGAAGTTTGGTAGAAATTACTGACTTTTCTATGTTTACCAAGAAGTTAACATTGAAGTAAAAGTTGTCAAAGTGAGTTAATGACAGAAATTAAGTAAGAAAAATTCTTACTTATTGAAGAATGTGTGAAGGGCAAAGATGGTGTGAAAGAGTCAACATTCCTTTTGTTTCTCTACTTTGTAATTTTTTTTTTTTTTATTAACCTCCCAGTGTCCAGTAATCATATTGGATCCCGATTAATCTGGAATCAAGCTGTGTCAGATCTTATTAGGAGGAAGTTCTTCCAGCGACTATTTCTCCATTCACAAGACTCGAACTTAAGAGGAACCGAACTTTTTTCACTCAGACCAATAGATCATAAGTTTCTCTACTTTGTTATGGCCACTAAAGAAAACCCTCTTTCTTTTTCTTTAGATCTTTTCTTCAGCATAGTTTAAACCATCGTCTTTCAAAGATATTTTAATTGTCTAAATTTCTGAAAGTGGAATAATGGGGTTTGGTAGAAATTACTGGCTTTTCTATGTTTACCAAGAAGTTAACATTGAAGTAAAAGTTGTCAAAGTGAGTTAATGATAGAAACTAAGCAGGGAAAAACTTTTTACTTATTGAGTAATGTGTGACAAAAACGAAGTGAAAAAAGTCAACTTTATTTTTGTTATAGTATTACATTATTAGCTTCTTATTTTGTAATTTAAATTATATTAAATTACAAAATATAAATTATTAGATAAGTGAAAATTCTAAAATTAAAGGACTTTCTCTATCTAAAAATTTAAGTTGTGTAGTTTAAATTGTATAATATTTCTTTGTTAAACTATATTAAATACTAATTATCTTCCAACTTAAAAAAAAAAAAAAAAAAAACTTCCACATAACAAAGAAAACCATGTCTGAATTAAGGAAAACAGAATCTATGTCCCTTTTATTTTGCTCAACCTAAACACACTATTAGATAAATCATCATCGATTGATTAATTTGTAAAAGAGGATAAGCTACAGTAAGGACCCTTTACAGTTTAGAAGCACAAGGGGAGTGGATAGTTTAGCTGGATATGCATGTGCCTTATGCCTGAAGTTTTCTCCAGGCAAAGATAGTGCAATTAGCTGTGTAGCACATGCTGTATTCATTCCTTCTTATAGAAAACAACAACAAATGAATAAATTCGATTCTTTTTTCTTTTTACTATGAATACAAATTTGATTCTTATTCTCTCTTTATATTTGCAATTTCTTTAGCATTAATTTATACACATGATCCATATCAGTCCATTGTTCTCCTAATTTGGCAGATGCTTCTCCTTTCTTGACCTGTCTCATTTATGAACCATATATTTTTTTTTATCTTACAATGGACCATGATTATACCCTCTAATTATAATGGCAATTCTAAATTTTTTTCATTGGTTTCAAAAATGATTATGGTGTCCAAGATTACAAGATTGAATGAGTGTACATTCATGTGATTAAAATAGAACACTCAAACAAATTCATAATACAATTTTTGGTAAAACATAGCCTTGTTTTACAATTCAAAAAATAAGAATAACTAAATAGAAGAACTTTCAATATTATGAGATCTATCTTCATCCAATAATTTAAATTATGATGCAGACAATACTACACCATAGTTTTGTACTTGATAATGCACCACATCATGCATATATGGTTGATTTTTAATTTTGGCAAGTATCTTGTTTAAAACAGTTGCACTCATCAAAGTTGTGAACATGATCACAGACTAGAATACAAGTCATTTTCTTTTCACACAAGGAACATATTAGAATAAGCTAATCAAAAATTCATTTCATTTCACTTAGATTTATTCTAAATTTAACCAAAAAATTCACCAAATTCAAACCAGACTTAAATTATTCTGGAGCAAAGTGTATGATTAGTATAAGGTTAGAGTTGATTCATCCAAAACGCGAAGAATGCTAGTGATTATGTAAATTAAGTTAAATGAAAGAGAAACCCTCATGCTTTTCTTGCCTCTTAAGTTGTTTTACCTTTAAAAATCCTTCTTCTTCTTCCCCTTCCCTTACTCCCAAAGAGCTTTTAAAAAAGAAAGAGGTCTAATTCATGTGGTTATATCTTTTTCTGTTTTTGCATTGATTTTCTTTGTTTTTTTGGTTCAACAGATAATTAATTGAAGATGGTGAAATGCCATTGTTGTCACAAGCTGAATGTGAAAAGAGGCCTTTGGACTGCAGAAGAAGATGCAAAGATGCTTGCTTATGTATCCAAACATGGAACTGGGAATTGGACTGTTGTTCCTAAAAAAGCAGGTTTATTAACTTAATTTAATTAATTCCCTATGTTTTATGTAATCTTAGGAATAAGAATTAAAATTTTGATGTTTAATGTATATCTTAAATAGGACTCCGAAGATGTGGGAAGAGTTGTAGACTCAGGTGGACAAATTACCTAAGGCCGGATCTCAAGCATGACAACTTCACACCTGAAGAAGAGGAATTGATCATCCTCCTTCATGCAACCATTGGTAGCAGGTCAAATCTCATAACATTTCAAGATCTTAAATCTTGACCTTTTAGAATCTCAACATGTTCTTTTTTGACAGTTTTTATGAATTGTCTCTTATTCTTACTACATTGTTTTTGTGGAACAGGTGGTCTATTATAGCCCAACAGCTACCAGGGAGAACAGATAATGATGTCAAGAACTACTGGAACACCAAGCTTAAGAAAAAGCTATCTGACATGGGAATAGATCCTGTTACCCACAAACCATTTTCCCAAGTCCTTGCTGATTACGGAAGCATCAATGGAGGATTTTCCAAACTCAGTACCCGAATTGGATCACTCAACAGAGACCTGAAGAATGCATTCACCATGTCAAAATCTGAATCATTTCCATTAACCACATCTGAAGGGTTTGGTACAAACATGAACGATAATGTCAAGGTTGACAATCATGGAACTTATACTGGTTATAATAACTCAATGGATCTTCTTTCCCAATTGCAAGTCATAAAACTGGTGACAGAAGCATCAAATGGCAGATTCTTCAATGAAAGTTCATCTTCTTCTTCACCTTCGAGTTCCACTCAATCCACTGCAGCTTTCAATGAAAGTTCTTCTCTAGCATTCAGCTGGCAAGATTTTCTTCTTGAAGATGAATTGTTGCCATCCCAAGATGAAAACAATAACTCCACGGAATTCTCATGCAAGGAGTTCTCTGATCAAACCCAGATTTACAATGGAAATGGAGAAACCAGCAAAGCTGTTTATGATGGTTCCTTGGTGGATTCCATGACTGATCAACAAAATGAGATGTTCTCTGAGTTTGCTTACCTTCTGGAGGAGCCATTACACAACTAAGCAGTTTCTTTTCTTTACATGAAATCCTTTGCATGAAAGAATAATAAACTTTATAAAATTTCTACTGCTGAAATCTGAATACGCAAGTGAAATGTATTAATTATCAAATACTAATGGAGTCCAGCTTTTCCTCATGGCTTTCATAGAAAAAAAAAGAAAAGAAATCAAATATATATATTTTTCAATGGAAAAACTGTTTTACAATTTGAAATGCACAACAATTCCCATTAAATGAGAAATGAACTCGTCCCAATCCAACTATCCATGTGTTGTAGTTTGGACTCTTTTCAATAGGTCTTAAATTTTCACTCAAAATTAATATGAAAAGCTAAAAAGTCAAGTTAAGATAACTAAAAATAAACAAAAATAATAATAAACTCTTGTTCTCTCCATTTCACTTTAGTATGGTAAACATAGTGATTTCCATCTAATAAAACAGGATGCAATATTACTGTAATTAATAAAATTTTATATTTATATGATAATTAATCACTACTTAATTAATTATTCTTATTTAATTTATGTTATAATTATACTTTCAAAATAAGGTAAAATAAAAACAAAAAAATATTTCACAATTTGGTTTAGATAACACTCATAATTTTTTTTGTATTAACCTTCCGATTGAATTCCAATTAATTTGTAATCGAACCACATTAGATTTTATAAGAGAAGCTCTCCCAACGTCTATTTTTTCATTTATAGAATTTAAACTCGAAACAAGAGGTATGAAATTCATTCCACTCGAACCAACACATGGTTGGTATAACACTCATCATTTGACAGGGCATGTCTCTTTAATATGAAATATTATCTTTCTATTTAATTATTTTTGTTTTATAATTAATACAAAAAATTTAATTAAAAAAAACGTATTAAATAATATCCTTAAAAAAATTAGTTGTACTGACGCAATGGACTGTTGGACACTTGGGTTGAGTCTGATGGGCTTTTATATCACAGTAGACTCACAACCCGAGTATTTATTGGGTTTGCATTTGGGTCAGGTTGACCCGAAAAAGTCAGTTTCCGTTGTCGTGGAAAGTACAGATAACATGAAAACGGAGGGAAAACGGGGGAAGATGGTGGCGCTTTCTTTGTCCAGAGGCGAGCTGCACAAAGTTCCGGTCCTTCCGGATGTGCCTCCGAGATGGCTAACGCCGACCTGTAAAATCTTCCTCAGGGACTTCAAGAACCTATTGCAACGCCGCAACAAAGCTCTCTCTTGTTCCGGCTCTTCCTCTAACCCTAACCCTGATTCAAAGCAGCAAATTGAAATCCCCAAAGTTGATGAGGCTCCTTGGGAGGTCAGAGTGGAAGCGGGAACGCTGGGTGCTTTGAAACCTGGGGTTCAGGTGGAGGTTACGGATAAGGGTGGAGGATCAGAGGCTAAAGGTAGGTCCGAGAAGCCTGTTGATGAGGCTGAATTGAAGCGCGAGAAAGAAGGTGGCTGAGATGCTGCTGAAGGGGAGGGAAGTTTTAATTTGCTGCAGGTGGTTGAGAAACCTGTTGAAGAAGCTAAAACAAATGTGGAGGTTTGTGATTTTGGTTCTTGTGGTTGTCCTTTCCTTGCAATTTTGATTTTTAATTTAATGCATGGTAGCTTAAAATAACAAATTTTGGACAATGAAGGGGATTTTTTTCCTAAAAGGTTTGAAATTTTTGAATGATTTTGGGAGATGGATCTCAGTTTGTGATGTAAATGAGTGCAAGGATGGTTCTTCATGGGTATTGATAGTGAGCATTAAAGATGATAAATAGGGAAAATGTATCTTATGTTCATTTTGATGATTAATCTCTAGTCTTTATGGAAAGCATAATTAATGCACAATATATGTTAAAGAAGTAATAACATTGTATTGTCAGCACCTTGTTCAGCTTCAGTTCGATTCATTAGGGTTTTTCAAAAGGTAATGATTTAGGGGTAATTTTTTAAACTGTTGTTTAAATGATTGATTCTTTTAATTTATGTGAGACTTATGATATTGAATACATTTACTCATTTAATAACACGTGAAAATTATATCAAAAAATAATGATGCGTAAAAGTTGTATAAAAAAATATCATAAAAAAACATTATTCCTATAACTCCAGCTCTTTTTTTTTTTAGTACGTGACATTAATTTGGATAGAAAAAATAAAAGTTAACTTTAATGTTATAACTTTTAATTTAGAAGTACGATGTGACATTAGTGCGAAAATTAAGGTTAACTTTTATGTTTAACTATCGTAAATTAATATTCAAAAGGTAAATTTATTGTACCCTGGATGTTTAAATCCATATTTTATTGGGAAGTGTTGATTAATTTTGAAATCCGTTTTTTTTGTTTGATAATATGGGTATCCAAGCTTTTGACTTGATTAATGCCACGAGATGGGTCCCTACAAACTGCCCTGTTCACAAGCACAGGGCAAAGCTTAGGCATGACCCATTGGAATTGTTTGCACTCAAAATGGCAATAGAAGGACTCAAGCTTGTGTTCTCAAACATGATTCAGATCAATCCTTACTACTTGAGCCAACCCCAATGGGTTAAAACTAAAAGTTACTATGTAATTTGAAAGAGGGCCCAACTGGGTTAGAACCAATGACCTCTTGATCTGCAGTCAAATGCTCTACCACTGAGCTATGGACCCCTTTCTGATTCTATAATCCTTTTCTTTATTTGCTGATTGTAGAAACTTATTTATTTATTCATTGTTTCCTTATTTTTCTCTGTTTTACTTGCCAGACAGTTGACAGGACAGATAGTTAAATGAAAATGAGAAACGGAAAAGGGATTTTGAGGAGAAATTACGAGTTCTGAATGCAAGAAAACACAATCTGGTACAAGTACTGAAGCAGGTATGCTTTCCTAATGTGGTACAGGTGACTTCTTTTGGATATGACCTGGCCTGCATGTTGAGTTTTTGGGGCCTATGTCCTGCCATTGTATCCTTGAAGCAATTATTAATAGTGTAATTAATCTGTGGTTCTTGGTAGATTTTGAATGTAGAGGAGGAATTGAAGAGACATAATAGCATGTAGGATATGGCCATTTGTGCAGCTGCTCCACTTCAAGTAGAAGTCCCAAATGACCCCAGTTCAGTGTCCAGGCAAGTCACTCCAAACTTGGGATCAGAGTCAAATCTCGCTGGTAAGTGGAGGTGAAGCTAACGACATTTCAAATCATAATGTATATTGTTGCCATATCTTTCATATGAGCTGTCCATCTTCAGAGTCTCCTCTTAGAAGGCCTTCCTGTATTCAACACAATGTGGTAATATTATAATTGTTACTTTTTGATTCTTTTGAAGTGTTTGGACATGTTTTCTGTTAGTGCTCTAATGTCATTCTTACCCTATGTTCAGTGTTTTGTTATTAATCTTGCATCGCTGGTAGAGCTGAATCAGGCTGGGGCTACATATATACATTGCTCAAACTTGACTTTAAGTACTGATTCATAACTTGAGTTGTTGGGAGAAATTCTTGTGTTTTGAGTTCAAAGTCAATAGGCTTAGAATCAAAGTAGCAGCAGATAACATGCTTTAATGTCAACAGATCTAGTAGTGAAAAAATTATCCTTCTTCCTTTTTTTTCTTCGATGAGTTGTCCTGAATGAATTCTTTTCTATAATCTATTTGTTCACTGTGTTCCCAAATGTGATTCAGTGGGTTAATTATAGAATGATTTGTGGTTTTGTTGTTACTTCCTCAACCAAAATATACTTGTCTCTGTAGAATCATGTGGACCAATGGGGAGTAAAGGACAGTAGCTCACTCCCAACCCGTCAC
>BPVZ01000040.1:1341101-1352445 GCA_020521535.1 Rubroshorea leprosula
AATATAAATTATTAGGTAAAAATAAATTATTTTTTTTAAAAAAAGAATTAAGATATTTTAACAATAAAAATATCAAAATATTTAATAATAATCATATAATAAATTTAATAAAATTAATACTCACATTATACTCTATCTATTTAATAATTATGATAAAATATCATAACACTTTTAATATCAAAAAATCTTAAAATTTTTATTTTAATATTAAAATTATTTTTATTTAATAATTTATGTTTTACGATGTAATCTAAACTAAAATACTCGAAATTCATGTCAATATTTCAATGCCTATTTTCAAAAAGAAAAGAAAAAGGGAAAAAAAAAAAGAAACTCATGTCAATATATTCAATGCAGCTTTACATTTTCTTCATCTGGGCCTGTCTTGTGTGATAATCATTTTTATCTTTCATTTTCGGTCAGGGTAAAGATGGATGAAAAATCAAGGGAAGTGGCCCCAAAGCCACCCTCATGGGCCCCACTGAAAGTCAGATAGTCAATGGTCAACCGTCAGAGCCTCAATCTCCTCCACTCCTTGCGCAAGTTAGAACTACGAACATACCATCCCTTGGCCTGCTACATCTACATTCTACCATGTTTCACCCGTGTCCTAACATTCTACCATAGCTCACGGTCTCACCCGTGTCCTAACCGCCTTGCAAAGCCCCACAATCAATCAACGCCTGAAAGCTGAAAACTCAACTCCCCTCCTCCCCAGGCACCTCTTTCATTTCTTGATTCCACAATACCACCACCAAAAAAGGCTAATCAGACTCCTTATCCTGTTTTCCATCTTCCCCTCTCCATGGATCCCAATTTTAAAAGGCATCCTAAACATACCACCACCTCCTCCTCCTCCTCCTGCTCCTCCTCCTCCGCCACCAAACCCAGCCGCCCAACCACCAAAGCCCCAGATCCCACTTTACCCTCTTCCAAGTCCTTGTTTATGAGCGGTCATTTCTCTAGGTTGAACCCAAATCACAAAACCCGTAAGCCCCAAAATCACACCAACCAACATAACCATCCTCCACCTAGCAAAGACATCTATTTACAAGCCAAAGCCATGACAGTTTCGGCTGATGCGGTTTCATCTGTGTTTTCACTCATCAATCCTAAGAACCCTCGCTACAAAACTGAAAAGGAAGCACTCAAGGAGAGTCTTAGGAAATCAGATGCAGATTGGGATAGGAAGAAATCTCAGCAAGAGCTAGCGACTTCAAAGAAGAAAGCACAGAAAGATGGAGTATTTGATGCCAAGAAAGTAGATTTAGCGGTGAAAAGTAAACAAGTGGAGGGTCAACAAGAAGGGCATGATGTGAAGAGGAATTCAGTTGCATTAAGGAGAAGATCCGTCGGCGGCTTACAAGTAGAGTTAGCAGATGTGATTGCAAATTGTGGTGTTAAAATTGTTTCAGTTGATATGCCACCGTATATGCAGATTCATGCTGTTGATTGTGCAAGAAAGACCCATGATAGCCTTGAAAAGTTCACTTCCAAGACCCTGGCACTCACTCTTAAGAAGGTAATAATCATAATTCACCTTTAAATCTTTCTTAAAAAAATCAAAACTTTGTTGTAATTGATACTGCTTTCATTGATTCTATGATTTGGGTATTTGAGTTTGTGACTAATAATTGATGGGTTTGTGGGTCTGCAGGAGTTTGATGGTGTTTACGGACCAGCATGGCACTGCATTGTGGGGACAAGTTTTGGGTCTTTTGTGACACACTCGGTGGGTGGGTTTCTCTATTTCTCAATGGATCACAAGTTGTATATCCTCTTGTTTAAGACCACTGTACAAAGAGCAGAGTGAAGTGGAGATAAAACACTTGGAAAGTACTTAAAAGCATTACTAGAAAAGTTGAAATCTTTGGGACAAGCTAAAAACTAAAGCAGAGCTGTCCTGTTTATTTGTAGCTTGTACATTGCTTTTGCTAAGACCTAAGAGTAGCATATGGACACACAGTTTTTCTCTCCTTTTCTTCGGTTCCACACAGAAGAATCCACCCCCTTTTTTAACTGGCTCTAATACTTATATAAAATTGCTGGGATTTAGCAATCGAAAACCAATCATTAACTCACATGCGTTGCCCTCGTTCTCTTTAGGAGATTGTTTCCTATTTGATCATCTTGTGTTTTTTAATCTCTAGTCTATTTCTATCCTGCTGAGCCAGCCTTAATTAGCCCATTACTTTACTCGCAAACCGTAAAAGCTGGGGATCTCAAGATTGGGAGTTTACTCCTACCACTACCGGGGACTTGAGAAACACCCACCTCCTTCCCCTCAATTGCCAATATTTAAAAAGAAGGTTAAATCCCCAATTAGGTCCCTGAATTATTGTACGGACCTTGATTTGGTTCCTGAACTAAAAAAATTTTTGATTTGATCTTTGAACTATTGTATAGACCCCAATTTGATCCTTACTGTTCACCAATTTGTCTTGAGTTGGTCATTCCATACAAAAAATAACTCACATAACTCACATGTTCGTTACTTAAAGGTGAAAAATAGTAACTTAATGGTCATATGTCACGTTAATAGCAAGATATGTCAGTTGATTTTTGTACAAAAATATTAATTTGGGGTAAATTGATAAATAGTCGGATCAAATTAAAAATCCGTACAATAATTTAGGAATCAAATCAAAATTTTTTTTAATTTTTAAATTAAATTAAGATACATATAATAATTTAAAAATCAGATTAGAGATTTAACCTAAAAAGAAATGTTAAGAAATTGAGGAAGGGGGTCTTTGATTTCCGCACCAATACAATGGAATGTGGCTGGCTGGTATGGCTGTAGCAGTTGCAGTAGTGCTAGGAGTTTATAGATGTTCCTCCTGCTGCCATGTCCTGCAAAGCATTTAATCTTTTGATGTTGATTTTACAGGATCCTCTGGGTCCAGTGCCTTGGGAAGTCAAAACAACAGAAGCCCACTTAACGCTTTCTTGCACATTACATCCTGCTCTCTCTGCATTCTCTTCTGCGAAATTCAGAATCTATTCTTTTGCAAAAAGGAGTATGAGCAGATTGTTCAAACCAAAAATTTGAACTCCAAGCGGCCCGATAGGCCGCGCTTCATTAAAAAAGATAAGATGTTCACTAGGTTTAAAAATTAAAATTTTAATTGTTAACAATTAATAAAATTAATTTATTAATCATTATCTTTGTAAAAAAACAAAAAACCAAAAATTTGGCCCTTATCTCGTTAAATTTGTGGATAGTGTAAGAATCATTGCCTTGGTAAAATAATAATAATAATAATAACTTACATGCATTCAAGGTGCCGTGATTCAATGATTACTTGTTGCTCTCAAGGACAGCACTCTTAAGTCCCAGATTCAATACGCTCCACTAACACCTCTAACATACTAATTTTTAATTATTATCTTTATAAAATAATAATAATAATAATAACTTACATTGCTGGGCTGCTGCAAAAGATACTTGTCTCAACATACGTTTTTGTTCTATATATATGATATGATAAAGTGGCAAAAAAATTCAGTCCAAAAATTGACTTCACTGGTAGAATTATCACCAGTGAAATCTTAGTTTAATGGTGAGTGCATAGTTCTATATATCAGTATATCCAGTTCCAACTTTTTAAGAGTAATGTTTTACTGACTAGACTACAACATCTACATCAAGCTAGCACTGATTATTAGGGTCCCTTACCATTCAAGGGTTAATGCACAAGACTACAACTAAATATATCTAATAGAAACAGAAAATCCAGAGAGAGAATTGCTTTGTAGTTACGAAATTGGGCCAAATGGAGCCCTTTGTAGCAAAATCCAACTTGATTTGGGCTTATGATTCAGAAGTCAGAATGATGTCCTATGCCAAAATTTGGAAGATATGATATGTCTAGGAATCCAGACCCTCCTGTTCCTAAAGGGTGCATTGAACCCTGACATTTGCCAGGGCCAAGAGTGCACCTAACCAGTGCTGCCCGGCAACAAAACAATCTTTGGAACTTTATGATTGGCAAAACATGGGGCACTCAGATCCTTTTGGGTTGTTAATGTCTAGAAACAATGTTGCATGGCATGTCATGGCACCATATATCCCTACCTTTCTTTCGGTTAAGTGTTATCCATAAGCAATTCTGTCCTATATATTGGAATTGGATACTTGCCTAACAACTTTAAGTGCTTTTCGGAAAAAAAAAATAATAATAAAAAAATAAAAATAAATAAATAAAACCCAAAACTAACATCCGAGGCTTGAGCTACAACTCTCGTAGGGTTTGGCGTTAGCTTGGTAGAAAACAAACTCATCTCGCGTGATAGCTATAGTTGTTCTATAACTCATTAAGGCCTGTGCTCCTTTGAGTTTTGCAATTACCTCTTTAATTTCTAGGAGATAGATTGACTCCAATGACTCGAGAGAGTAGTTTAAGTACATATTCAAGTCCAAGGCCTTGTACCCTTAACAACTTTAAGTTATTAGATGAAATGGTTCCTGACTTGATATCAATGTCTTTTTATTTTTTAAATTTCTTGAACAGCAACTTGGTATTGAAGCCTTTGATTAGACATAATTTTTTGTTTGAACTCAGATTAACAACCTCATCCTTGATTTTGCTATCTAATATATTCTTAACCTCATCCTTGATTTTGCTACCTAGTATATTCTTAACCTTTCTCTTGACCACATATTTTAAACACCGATATATATATACACAAAGAATATAATTTAACAAAATTCCCAAGAACATAATTCAACAAAAATTTAGAGTTTTCATCGGTTTCCCTCTATTGATGTGAAGGTGAAAACTTGCAAGCAAAAACATAATCTTTTCATTGCATGTGCTTGTGGACAAAACGTGACTACATGAAAGTGAAATTCTCTTTTTTTGGCCATACGAAAGTGAAATCTTGAGCCCCAGTTTCAAAAACCAAAAGGGTATTTGCATCACATGCTTAAAAACCCAATTAACAACAAATTAATTAAAGAGAGTTGATATATATTAATAAGAATTTAATCAAATTAGTAGTTATTAATTTAAAAACTTTAATTCGAGATTAAGATTGAAGAGTCAATTCCATGTATTTCTAAATAATTAATCATCTTATATAAAAAAAAATAAAAATAAAAATAAAGAGAATTTGTCATTAAATCTCATTTAACATCACCAATGACACCATAATCAAACAAATTTTCCTACTGCAAATAGCATAGCCACATGAAGGAGAAACCTATCTTAGGCATGCCAAAAAGAGGCTTTCGAGTTATTGATTGGGTTTGCTTAGCTAAGCATCATATTTTTTGCTAGGCAAGTTAGGCCATGATGGGGGCTGGTTTTTGACATTTGTGAGCAAAGGATAGGAGGGGTTAGGCAGCGAAGTTGAGAGCTACCTCATAGTTGTGAAACCATTAAAAAAGAAGGGTAGAGAATGGTTTTTCCACATGTTTAGTTTATTAATTTATTGAATCAGACCCCTTTTTTTTTTTAGATGCATTTTCGCTCCCCTATTTTCTTCGAAATGTGATGGAAAACGATTTCTCCTTCTTTCTTTCTCTCTTGTCAAAGGACTTTTAACAAATGTGTAAGCATGCACTTGTCAAATTGATTTGATCTTTTAAGTTTTAACCTTAGTAGTAGCTCAAATCTGCCGACGTTAATTAAAGGGCGTGGTGATTACCTATTACAAATTGTTGGCCGCATAAATTTTTAACGTTATTTTTAAACATATTTATTTTACTTTATTTAATTATTAAAAATAATTAATAATTATAATAGTTAGTTGATAAATAATAAAATAAATTATATTAATAATTTAACATATTAAAATTAATCTACAAATTTATTGGGATTTGTATCTTATTGTTTAAATTATACATTAAAAATTTAGAATGCTTTAAGAATTTATTAAAATAATTTTAATGAAATAATATAAAAAATAATTTTATTAAAAGTATTTTAATAAATTTATAAATTAAATTATACTTTTAATATATAATCTATTTTAAAAAATGCTTTTTGGTTTTTTATTATAAAAAATGATTTAGTGATGATTTTTTGTGTATAATAGTTTTATAATGGTACATGTCATTTATAATGAACTCTTTACTTTTTTTTAGATCTATAATATCAAATATATTATTGTATTAGTTTATTTAATAATATATAAAAATTAAAAAATATATATAAATAAATTATAACTTTTTCTTTTTCTTTTTTTAATGAAATAAGTTGTAACTTGTGAATATTATTCTACCCTTCATGTGCTTGATGATATAAACTAATGATAATCATTTCCTTTTTCAAATCATTTGTCACAAGATGTTTGGACTAAACCTTTAATTTGAAGTTTTAAATTTTTAAGAGTTTAAATATAAGTGTGGTTATGACTACATGAAAAATTGTTAAGATTTCATAATAATAATTTTTAAAATGTTAATTTTATTTAATTTGATTATAAAAAATAATTAATAATTATTATTTAATAAATTAAAATTAATTTATAAATTAATACTTTTAAAAATTATAATTAATTTTATGCATCCAAAAATTACACTTAAGTTGACTTTCTTATAGTAGTTTGTGGAAAACAGCAAGTCAAGGATGAAATGAAAGGTAAGGGTTGTTATTTTTTTGGTTTTCAGTCCGGTATTCGGGACTTCGTTTCGACTAATTCGGATCGACCCGCGTCACGCACCTGAAAATAGTGGGTGAGTCTCCCAACGGAGGCTGCTGCATTCACAAGGTCTCGAACTCAAGACCTTATTTAAACTGTAACAAACCGCTTACCACTTAATCCAACCCCGCGTTGGTTAAGTTTAGCCATTAGTGCCTTTTGTTTCTTACTCTACACTTTTGTCATTATTATTTTTTTATATGGTTTCTTTAATGGATAAGATCGGTAAGGGTTGTTATTGGGTACACCAATGATGGTCTTTACTCTTTAGGACGTCCCTTCACAGAATTGTGGTACATGTACTAAAATTAAAGGTATGCTCGTTTGAGAAAGGAGAAGTCTACCATTTCATTTTATCAAAATAAAACTTCAATCTATATTTTAATTCGATTAGATGATATTATCTTTTATTCTTTATTTTTTATTTTCTTTAAATCAAATAAATTTTAAGTTTTTAAGATACTCTATATACATAAAACTTAAATCTTAAAGTTATTTATAAAATAATATTTATTTATTAAAACATATAATTCCTAAAAATTTGTGTGGTTGGAGTAACATGTATTTTTTTATTAAACTAAATTAACAAAAACAAATGCCAATTTTATTTGCCTACTTGTTACCATTAGACAATACTTCAGCCCAAGGGCAAGATAAAACGAATAATTCAATATTCAGAATTGTCGAAAATTAGGAACATTTAATATCAATCAAGATGGATGAAATATAGTGTAGATTTCACTTAAATTTTTATTTATTATATGGTTATGATTAATTTTTTTTTTTTTGTAATTTTAATACTAAAATCTTTTGATTTTAATGTGTGTGTTTAATATTTTTTTTTTTATCTTATGTTATATAATGAAGAGTAATCTTCTTTTTTTTCCTTAATCCACCTTATAAATATAATATACGATTTGAATTTAAAATCTCTTATTTTTATTAAAAATAGTTATTATTGAGTTATTTAAGTGATTATCTATTTGTTTAGTATTTTTGATAAAATATGATTATAATTTTTAATAAAATATGTTTTTTTAATTTTAATCTAAGAGAAAAAATCCTCTTATGAGCAAAAATTTTTATAATCAATAATTAAGGTTTATCTATATTTTTCTTAGTTAAAAAATAAGTAATTTTAAAAAATAAAATACAAAATAAATGAATTTTAATAATCTATAATAAAAATATAAATTAAAAAAATTTTATATAAATATATATTTAAAATTTATGTGTAAATTAATTTTACTATGAAATCTGATCTTATCCATTAAAAAAACCATATAAAAAAATAATAATGACAAAAGTGTAGAGTAAGAAACAAAAGGTACCAATGACCAAACTCCATCTCCAACCAAAAATATCAGACCTTCACAAGTTACAGTCTCTGCTTACCATTTCTTCATCTCCACCATCTCCTCTCCCTCTGCTGTCTCTTTCTCTTCAAAATTCACACTTTCAAATTTCTCCTTAAATAGACCATCAACCCACTAGACCATCTTACTTTATTCCCACTCTAACCCACCAAAACCACTCCCTCTTCCAGTTCAATTTCAATTCTCCTGCTCCTGATCCCAATTCCACACAGGGTTCACCCAGTATATGCATTTGGGTGCTTGAGAATGGATCCTCCACTGATCAATGAGAACTCCTTTTCTGCAGCAAACCCATTATCCTATACCCTTGCTGAGATGTGGCCCTTCTCAGTCAACCCGGGTTCTGGCCCTAATGTTGCTATTGGAGGTGGGTTGGGGCTCAGAATGGGAAATCTGGGCGGCTTTGGGGAGAATTCGGGTCTCCGAGATGGGTCCATGGAGGAATCCACAGTAACTGAGCAAAGCGGTGGATGTGGAGGGAGGAAGAGGAGGGCCTTAAGCTCCGAGGATGAGTCTTCCAAGATTGTTTCCACTACTAGTAGTGCAAATGACTTGGTGTGTTTGTTTCTTTCTTTCCACTTTCCTCTTGATTTTGAAATTTTAGCTCTTTTTTGGGATTTTTTTTATTTTTTTATTTTTTATTTTTTTGAGTTTGAATTTCTATTTAGTTGGTGAGAATGTAGAAAAAGGAAACTTGGGCTAGGGAAGAACTGAATGATGGGTTTTCTCTGGTGAGTTCAATTCTGTTGTGCAATTTGATGCGTGAGTTATTCCTTTGTTGATTGTGATCTCAAGTAAGTGACTGAAATTTGGAAGATTGAGATTAAGAGGAGGTAGCTCAGCTGTTTCTTGGGTTTAAGTCAATTTCAATCAAGTGATGATAAATTTAACATTTTTTTTTAAGGCTCAAAACAATTTTCCTCTTTTCTAAATCAACTTGGTAAATGACTGATGGTTAGACAATCTGTATTTCCATGGGGTTTGATTCCGGAATATTCCTTCATATTTCATGCGACTTCACATCTGTTATCTGGAACCGAGTTTTTTTTTTTTTGGTGTCATATTAGGATGTAGAAGTTTTGATACATCTATATTGATATTAATTGTTGGTTGGTTTTGAATATAGATTATGATGATTTATCTTTTAATTTTGACAGAGTGATTCAAATGGAAAACGAATGAAAACTTCAGGATCGAAGAATGGAAATGGCGATTCTAAAGCTGAAGTTGAAGGTAGTTCTGCAGCTGGTAGCAAGAAAGAAGAAAACACTAAACCTGAGCCGCCTAAGCAAGACTATATTCATGTCAGAGCCAGGAGGGGTCAAGCTACCGATAGCCATAGTTTGGCTGAGAGGGTAATTAGTCCTTCTGAACTTGCAATTTCTAAATAATAAATTAAAAAAATATTACTTGCAAATGTACTATAGATCTAGATTGGTGGGCAACAGTTTTAATATTCTTTTTAGTTACACACTAGTTGGATCATGTATTGCACATGAATGGAAACCGAATATTTTATTCATTTGTGCAACATGTTGCTCACTATACTTTTTCTTTGTCAGGCTAGGAGAGAGAAGATTAGTGAAAGGATGAAGATTCTTCAAGATCTGGTTCCTGGATGCAATAAGGTATTAAAATTTGGGGCAGTTATATTTTTGCTTTTGTGCATAATCTAGGATGGTAATAAAAACAAAAAATGATGAATTCATTTCATCCTTCTCGTTATTATTCATCTTTTCTTTCCTTGTTTTAAATAATGAATGAAATTTTTTTATCAGGTTATTGGAAAAGCTCTTGTTCTTGATGAAATAATTAATTACATCCAGTCACTGCAACGGCAAGTTGAGGTATGCATCTCAAAGTCTTGAATTGCCACCTTATAATGTCTTCTTTTCTGATCTTTATGTCTGAATCTGTGATGTAAATGCAATTTTGTAGTTCTTATCAATGAAACTAGAGGCAGTTAATTCAAAGATGAGCATTAATTCTATTGAAGGCTTTTATTCCAAAGATGTAAGTCAACTCATACTCATTGATCCTTTAATTGTTTTTTCCTGTAACCAATTATGGATGTCACTTGTCAGATCACGTTAAGATGTAATTTTTGGAAATTTGCCATGATTATCTTATTTATATGATTGCTAGGAATAATTGACCTCAATAAATTTTATTCAAAGATTTCAATAGTTTCTACCAACCCTTCATAGTGTTCTTGTGTTTGTTTAGACACAATCTGACACTTGGATTCATGGTTGCTACTTTTTTCATGACATAATGATTATATATAGATTTGATTTGATAACTCTATATTAAGCTCTATTTTTCCTATAAATAAGTGCATTTTAATCTCTGATTTTTGGTGGCAAAGTTTAGTAGGATCAAATGATAGTCTGATATTTCTCTATTTGCTTTTTTAATCTAGTTTATCTTTTTTACCCAAGAACAAAAAAATCTTACCAGATACAAAACTTATTTCATTGAATTTTATGTCTCTATCGTAGTGATTTTCTTTATACCTCTTTTAACTGATTGATCTGGGATTTCAGCTTAGTGGACAGCCAATTGATGCTACCGGACTGATGTTTAGCGCCCAAGCAGCCAGAGAATATGCCCAAGGATTATTACCCGAATGGCTGCACATGCAGGTGGGTGGAGGGTTTGAAAGGAAAGCATAATTTTAGAGGAACCTTATCATTGTTATGGATCAAGCAGCAAGATTAGTCTGTTTTTCATCTGTAGTCAAGTAGTAGAAATTTGTTATTGGTTACATCTGATGAAGAAATGTGTTCCCACATGTGAATTATTCTTCAATTTGTAATATTATATCATCTGTAGAAAATTGATTCTAGTCTCTATGTGTATCATCTGACTGAACAGAGAGTTCTTCAGTGTATCTGTTCCTAAACAAGTTCTTCTGAAATGCATGCAGTTTCTGAGGATTGTTCCTTCTGCTGTTGTCTTTTTACTGATTATACGATCAGTTCTATGATGCAAATCTTTAGTTTTACAGATTTAAGTGCCAAATGTGAATTGAATGGACATTTAATCATCTGAATGGTAAAAGATAAAAACATCTAGTGTCAAAACTAGCCTTCTCAAGAGTTTAAAACATGTAAATGTTGATGGCATTGGACTGGAAAAGTGCGACGAAGGAAAGGTTTTGCTTGGTTTCCATGCAAGCAGATCAGAAGATCCTAGAGGTAAACTAACGATTATATTATGATGTTGATATTGGTTGCTAATTGAAGTCACATTCGCACTAGATTCATGCTGTTGTTTATCTTATAGGACATGCATGATGATATTCTTTTCAAACTTCA
>BPVZ01000040.1:1382192-1392406 GCA_020521535.1 Rubroshorea leprosula
TTTTTTAATATAAAATTTTACTTCTTTCAAAAAAAATTATAATGATTACTTAATAATTCCCTTAAGGTACAATAACAACAAATTGTTATTAAAATAAGTCCCACAATCGGAAAATTGGCAGGGGTTGGCAGCTTCCGAGAAAAAATTGTGAAGAAAGGAAAACTGATCATTGATGAGCCACGGAGAATAAATTTGTCATTTCCAAAGGAAAAGGTCATAAAGGCCAAATGATAATACGAGTGAGAATTTAACACCTAACGTACACGGACAAAGTTGAAAACAACGAAAAGGCAAAAAGACCAAGTCTTGCAATGTGAAAAACAGAAGTTTCCAATGATGCATTAGAACCAATCAAACAAGGGTATTGTGGTAGACTGGTTGTGGTCTTGACTATCATTTAACTTTTTGAAATGTAGATACAATGGACCCACGAACGGATGGATGAATTAATAAAATATTTTTTTAACTTAATCAGATATCTTAATTTCAAGTTTTGAGAATGTAATTTTATTAAAATTCATGAGGAAAAACTTTGCCGTTGGTTGGATTTATCCGATTCAAATCTAAATTAATTGGTGACTTAATAAATTTTCAAAAACTGGGGGATCCAAATAAAAAAAAAATGTAGATACAATAGACTCATGAACGGATGGATGAATTATTAATAAAAGATTTTTTTAATTTAATCAGAAATCTTAATTTCAAGTTTTGAGATCTTAATTTCAAGTTTTGATAATGTAATTTTATTAAAATTTATGAAAAAGAATTTTTCCGTTCATTGGATTTATTCGATTCAAATCTGAATTAGTTGGTGACTTAATAAATTTTCGGAAATTGAGGGATCCAAATAAAAAAAAAAATGTAGATACAATAGGTAGTTGAACTTCACTTTCAGATAAGTGAAACGGTGCAAGTCATGCATAGGTCCGTAAATGAAGGGGTAATTGTCACCAAAGTCAGTCATATTGTCTCATAATATAATTATTTCTTATTATTTGTGTTTTCAATTATAAATTTAAATTTAAATTATTGTTTATTATGTACTTGCTTCAAATCTTATTTCAGAGTTGAAATATAAGTATGATTAGTATATTATTAGCAATTTAATTTTATTATATACTTGTTTCAAATCCTATTTTAGAGTTGAAATATGAGTATGATTAATATATTACTAGTAATTTAAAATTAAAGTTTTATAAAAATTAAATTTTTAAAGGAATGTTTACCTTAATATAAATAATTATTAGGTTAGTTGTAGATTTTTTTTATTAAATTTTGAATTAAGTGATAAAATATATTTTTTTATTTTTTAAATTTATTTCATTCATATGTCAAATAATTTAAATTTAAAATTTTTATTTCTAGTTAACACCCTCTATAATTTGAAATCTATAAAAAAAAAAAAAAAAAAAACCCAAAAATTAATGGTAAAACCCTTGGCTTGCACCCTAATTTTGCTAGTAATTTGGGGTGTTATTTACGGACTTCAAATTATGAAGGGTGTTAACCATAAAAAAATATATATATATGTAAGGTGCAAATAAGGGGTTTGACAAAAAAAAAGAAAAAAAAAAAACCATCATGTGATCATATTTTCATATTGTTTTGTTTTTGAGAGAACAAAGGGAAAGACAATTATATAATTCATAAACACTACAGATCACCATCAGGATCTTTTACGGTAAAAACATGCATCTATTTTAAATTGCAAACTTAACTCACAGATTGGAAATATACATTGAAATCAAAATATGCATAAATGAGCGAATCAATGCAATCTAAAATTTCTTATGCTAAGAACTTCCAAGAACTTCATAACCTTCAAAGATAACAATGTACCAATTGTGTATACACCTGACAGCAAAAACAAGTGAAAAAATTTTACTAAATCGAAGATCATCTAATTCAGCACACCACCAGCTGGACAAGTTTTTCACTGGTCTAATAAACAGATACTCAAACGATCTGGCTATCTGCAATTTGTAAAATATCAGTGAAAGTATTGTTTGGTTAGGGGAGGGAAGTAAAAATTCGTCAGAGAGGTGAAGAATACAGAGACATAACCATGTTGGAAGTAAGAGAAACAAGCAGCAGTTCACAATGAGAAGAATGAGCTGATTAACGAGTGATTAGAAAGAAAGAGGCTTACTTTCTATTCCTGTTTGAATAGAAAGGATAAACTTCTCCATTTCTAAAGTGTGTGTGAATCTCAACACATCGGAGTGCTTGTGTCTTTCCTATTTAATACAGTCACATGATAACAACTATCAACAACAATCAAAAAGGTAGGCCTTAAGTAATCAAGTAGGAGCAAGTAATGAATCCCAGATTCCTTGAATCAATCAGTTTAACTTTTAAATTTCAACAGATTATCAAGTTGAAAGTGATTAGCAGTATGTAGGCAAACATACTTACCACTAAAATGACTACTTGTCCTCAACAAGCAATGACGCCACCATTGCTGTCTGTTTGAAAGACAAGTTTTAGGGTTGCACCATCTGCTTCAAGGATATTGGCTTTACTTCCCCGGAATGTTGAAAAGACAATTGATCCTTTTATGATTTCACTAAAAATACAGAACATGGGATTTTACTTGCCAAAACCAATCATCATATTCTTTTCTTTTAATGATAAAGAAGCAGCTTTTTTAAAAGAAAGCAGTGAAAATACAGAAAAAGAAAGAATCTAAATTGCATAAAGTGTATGATTACATCAGACTGAACTCTCAAAGCCCTCTAAGGCCACATCTTGAGAACTTGTTCATCAATGACTAGGATTGTGTCTATGAATGGCTGTGTTACCTATCTCTTCCTCCTTGTGGTCAAAATTATCAGAACTGGAATGTGAGGAATCATTCCCATTATCTGATGAAAGTTGCTTGTTCTTGTCTAGATTGCTCAACCGACCCAAGTAACGGACCTTATCTGCTTGAAAGGATTTCTGCAATTTGTCAGTTGCCTCTCCTTCAATCTCATCCAGCACAGAACTTGATCGCTCATAATTCTGTGGTTTTTCATCATTATTGTACCCTTCATTGAGACTATGAGTAGGGCTGCCGCATTCTGATCTTCCATTTGAGGATGAGTAGGAGGGAGGTTTCGAGATTTGGTAAACCTCATCACTCTCTTCTTCTCCTGGCATTGCAAATTCATCTTCCCTTAAGCATCCATATTTTACTCTGTAGGCCTCAAGTTCAGCCCCCAATTCCTTAATTTCTTCATTCCTCTTGGAGAGCAAATTATTCATTGCTTGCAGAGCTTCTTGGTCATACTCTGCCTGCTCCTCCATCATTCTCTGGTACTGCAATGCCTCCATCTGAACAGCTGCCTTCTCTGCTTGCAACCTGGTGATCATGGCCATCGCATTGTTAGCTGCAATAGCAGATGCACTTCTTTCTTCATCCAGTTCCATGTACAAAGCCATCAGGGACTTGCGATCCAGACGAACTTGTCTCTTCAAATGATGCAGAATAGAATCACCATCTGTCTCAGTTGACACATTTCCCTCTGGAGTCTCCGACACAGAATCTGTCCTTTCGAGCAGTGATTTCCTAAAATTTAAAGGTCTTCCAGGCCACCTAGGACTGGCTGCTGCTGAATCTGAAAGTGGGATTCCAAAAAACCTGTTATTCCTAACAAAATTGGGGGTCTTATCTTCCTCATCCGCATCTATCAGCGAAGGTACTGCAGCAGCTTTCCCCTCTTCCTTAACTGGAGAACAAAATAGCCACCACCAAACTCAGAAAAACACAGATAAACATCACTAGGAAGTATATCAATCATATTGAAGCTTTTCTGTGGGTAAATTTATCAAATATTGAACAAGCATGTTATATGTTCTCCATAACCAATTCAAAGACACCCATGAACTCTAAGGATGAATGAAAGAGTCCTAAAAATCAAGAAATTTACTATATAAAACGACGAAATCTACAAGAAATGCAAAGAAAAGTGAACGAAGATGGTTTTTCAAACTCACATTGTTTCTCGAGGCTCACTGTGCTGGAACTATCATCATCCTCATGATGCTCTGATTCATCAGGGACAAGCTTGAGCTCCTTGTACTTGATATGGCTCATGTCCAATCCACGGTCTTCATTCCTCGAAGAGAAGAGTGCTCGGGGAGAGGGAGCTGGAGCAGAGGATAACACCACGGGATTTTTCCCTTTCACGTTAGACGGTTTCACTTTCACCTTCAATGGCTCCCCGCAACAGGAACACCTGTGCTCGTTGCCCTTCTCTAGAATCACCGCTTCGTCCTTCTTGCCGGTAGGAAGCAACAGATGAAGTTCTTGATCGACATCAACGAACAACTCAACATCCTTGTGCAAAATCCCTACCAGAGACTTGTACGTCTCGCAATCAGACTCCTTTGCCGTCGCAAACGACAGAAGACACCCCTCACACATCCGCTGGATATTGGAAAGCTGCTTGTGAACATGACAGAACGCCAGAGACGAAACGTCCTTCTTGTGAGCATCACAAAACGAATCGTTGTAGTAGAAATCAGGACTTCTATGAACAAGAACATTATCGATTCTGGTGCAGAGCAAGCACGGGATCTGCAATTCGAAGAACCTAGCGAATTCGTTGGCGAGAAACGCAAGAAACCCATCGATGAAGAGAACGACAATCAGCATCCATTCAAGCACGGCGTAAATCAAGAACCGAGGGAACAAACCCAGTTCTTGTTCCACAAACCGCTTGAACGACCGTTTCGCCATGACCCAGAAAGGAAAATGGTGGAAATGATAATCCTGGTGGAAAAAGGTTGAATCTTTTGTCAAGTGGGTATGGATTGAATGTGGGTTAAGGGAGGATGATACGGCAGATCATGAGCTTGGTGGAGCGGAGCAGAGCACAGCAGACCGATATCATGACCTTTCTCTCTCTGCGGAGGAAGGATAGGAAAGAAAAGAGGGAAAATTGGGAGGTTACGTTGGGGTTTGGGAATGAATTTGGATGGTGAATTGATTTTTGGCTATAAATGCGAATGTTTCTGAGGGGAGAGCGAGAGGTTCTTTGGGGGACCGTGTACCTGAAATAACGGTCTATCGTTCACTGCACAACCAACCCAATCAAATACCATACGACGCCGTTTTATGCAGTCACATCATGAGACTCTTTAATTTGCGACTTTTGGGTTGTCAAAGTCTTCCATCCCACCAATTCCTATAATCTCAAATTTGGGGTCAAAGTTTAAAACTTGAATCTCGTACGGAAAAATTTAGTCTTCCTTAATTTTGTTAAATGTATCAAATTAATGTAAAGGATGCTTGTTGCAGTTGATTTTGACTATGTTTAGTACAGTTAGTAAAAAGTTTTTTTGAATTTCAAAAATTTGAACTGCACCAAATATTATAATTTATGAAAAATGCTACAATTTCTCATAAGTTAGTTTTTTTTGTTTATTTCATTGTAAACCTCAGGAGCATCAAATTGGTATTTATACAAAAATTTTTTATTTGGATTTTAATGAAATTAAAACATTATTCTTATTTTATTTTTACTTTTTTTCTATTTACAAAAAATAACACTTCTATAACCATTCTTTCTAACAGAACTTTTATTAAAAACTCCAATTACACCAAACGGGCACTTCATGATCTGATGATTATATGTCTTTTCTTAAGGTGCATTTTCAACTAAAAGATTAGGGTTTGAATCCCTCATTTCCAAATTATAATCCATTCAAAAGAAAAAAAATGTAAAGGATGCTTGTTCTCCTGTGTGATGGATCAAATGACCACTTGGCTCCTTTGTGGAAGGAACACCAACACTTCCTGAGTTTTATTCCCAGCTCTCCGTACCCTATGCCCTTTAAAGGAAAATTCTAAAATAATTGTCACTTGCCAAGAAGAAGATGCAGAGGATGCTCTCTCCAATTTAAGAGAATTTGGAAGGATTAGATTTATTTTTATATATTTTATTTTAAAAAAAATATAATTAAAATTTATATTTTAATTTTAATCTTAATATACAAATTTATAAAAGTTTAATTAATTTTATAATTATTTTTTTAATTTGTTTAATTAAATAAAAAAATCTCTCCCTCCCTTTCTTTCCTCTTTTTCAATCTATTTAAACAAAATTAATATTAATCTCTTACTCTTCTTCCCTTTTCCCTTCCCCTCCATTTCCTTCTCTTTCTTTTATTAATTTTTATCCAAACATAGTAAAACCTTCTAAGAAATTATTAATTTCAAAGTACATAAAAATTAACAAAAGACACTTTGTTCCCCAAACCCAAAGAAAAAGAATTGGTTTGATGCTAAATTCAGTAACTACGAACTGCCTTTGGAGACATGTTACACTAATTTTGTTTGGTTTGTCTGTTAGTAATTGTTAGAAGTTGTAATTGTTAGTCAATAAATAATAAAATAACTATTTCTTAATTAATAAATTAAAATCAGTTTACAAAATAATGTTTTCAAACATTATAATCAACTATTTAATAAGAAAAACAAAAACCCAAATTATATGGCCCTACCATTCTTATGTGGGGGTAATACCCACGTCTCTTGCTTTGAGCACCAATTATGTTCACACGAAAATTTGTTGGGGCATACACAAACTTTCTTTTTCCTTGTTAAATTACTTTTTATCACATTAAAGTGACTTTGTCTTTTGAATTGCGTGGATAAAATGATAATTTGATAAAGGAAAGCAGAGATTCCATGTGGCCCCAACAAAAAATCTCCTTTGTGGCTATAACAAAGCTCTTGCTTCGGCATTAATCTATCTGTATTTGACTTGATTGATATGGAGAAACAACGTTAGCATTTGTTAACATGGTAGCAGAGAGAGCAAAGTAGCTGTCTAATTGATGGTACTTGACACTAGAACTGGTGTATGATTAGAAGCCAGAGAAGGTTGGAAAGGTGAGGCTTCTTTGATTGAGTTGAATTGATGGTACTTGATACTAGGACTTGTGGATGATTAGAATCCAGAGAAGGTTGGAAAGGTGAGGTTTCTTTGACTGAGTTAATCTGTAGGTAACTGGGAGAATCGGTATTCTCTTAATCCAACAAAGGGATGACAATCTCAGATGCTTCAGCCCTGGCAATCTGGACAAAACAGGATATCAGATGGAGATAACATGAAAGAATTACAGAACTTGTTGCGGATTAGGGACTACTATTACAGATGCTATCTGCCTTAAATTTTCAAAATCATATGGTACGTGCTCAGCAAACTACATTGACATACTAATCAAGCAGCTGCGCTGAAATTGATACTGCTCTTAGTGTAACATCCTGGTCATATAGAAGTTTAAAAGCAAAATGACGCTCATCAATTTAATCTGCAGGTATGACGGCTAGATAGGATGGTCCTTGAACATAAAAACAAAGGGCCAGCAAACCATCAGAAAACAGCACCTGGGTACAAAAGGACACAGTCAATCCAACCACAAGAAGAAACTAACAATTAGCAGGTCTTTCATGTACTCTATCTCATACATGACTTCAAGAATAACATTCAAAGCTACCGAATTGATCAAATCCAGGTCTACTTCCAGCTTTATAATGAATTACACATTTATGCAAAAGTTCACCAAGCCATGGACCAAGGATGATATGGAAACTGAATTCAAACCATAAATGTATATAGTCCTTGAACTTCCACATTTTAAGGCATTTATCCTAGGCTCCTAGCTTATATCATGTTCATGTGCATTTTCGCTGCTATTTCCCACCCAATATTAGTCGCTAGGAAATAAGAAAAGTCGCAATCACATATTAAGTCCAAAAGCAATATGTCCAAAACAATAAAGACAATGACCAATGGAAGCTACAAAAAAGCTGGAATAAAACAAAGAAGAAGACTGACCAAAATTCAACACAATAACAGCAGACTTTTCAAAGTTAAAAGAACAAGTTGAATTGTGCGTACCTTTTCAATGTTGACAGCTGTGGAAGGATGAAATCAATTCCAATGAAGCGCGCTGTTTACCAGCAAGAAGAACCTTCTTAAAAAATCTGGAGAGTAATTTTCAGGATACAACAAAAGAGGACATGTTTCATTCTTGTTTACTGAAACTCGGATCACATTCACAGGCAATAAACAAGATTAACAACAATGTAGAACTTAAACCATAAAATTCCAGCAAATTGATCTTCATTTCTCTACACATAGCTTATTAAGCAAAAGAAGTTCCAAGAAATCAAAACCTAAAAACCACACGAATTTCCTTCTAATCACTCTAACAACACCCTATTCTCTGTACACATTTCACATCCCAAACAATTAATGATCCAAGATTAAGGAAAAAAAAAACATAATTACACTTAAAAATTAGTAGAATTTGCACCAAAAACATCTTTGCCAACCCGGTAATGAGGCCGGCTGACTCCACCAGAATCCAGAGCTGCCTCCCAGTTTATATCCTCTTCTTCCCTGCCCTTCATCATCTGTAAAATCCTCCTTGCCTTGTCTCTGGCCCTCTCACTACCTCTTTCTTCCACCTCTCTCAACACATCTGCTGCTCTTGCCTCTTTAGCCAGACCCTTGAACCTCATGCTGCCATGGCTGAGCGCAAACAAGGCTGCCACGCAATTCTCCCGAGTTGCTTCTGAGTCTACATTTTCTTCCCTCAACAGTCCCACCAATATTTCCACCGCATTGGCGTCAAGCATGGCGGACTTCCCTTCATTGCTCGCAGCCAAATTGCACAGCACCAGCAACACGCGACTTGCCATGTCGGGGGTCTTCACAAGCGATAATAGAGTTGAAATGGCGCCGAGTTTCACGAGTTTGACTCGGTTTGACTGAGTCAGAGACAGATGGTACAGGGCCAGAGCTGAGTCGTGGCGAGTTCGCTCAGAATCGGATCTTAGCGCGTGGAGTAGTGGCTGTAACGCCCCTAAGACGCCAATCGCCATCTTGTTCTCGTCTTCTAGAGCTAAGCTGAAGAGTGCGCCGGCGGCGTGCTCCTGTGCCTCACTCGATCCCGCCTTTAACACGTCGATTAAGAGAGGGACGAATCCCGACCTCACGATGACGACCTTGTTCGGTTTCTCTAGTGAGAGATTCACCAGGGAAGCAATCGCGTTCGTTTGCGCGACGCTGTACCTCGAGAGGATCAACGGCCGAAGAGTGCCGAGTATCCGGGGAGTGCAGAGGGAAACCCTAGCCTCCTCTTTTGTCCTCGTGATCTTCCTCAGTGAAATCACAGCTTGTTCTTGCTCGTAGACGTCGTTGCTCTTAAGCTTCAGAAACAACTCCTGTTCCTCAGGAGAAGAAGATTGGGAATTAGGGTTTTGGGTCAGGATTTCGCTATCGGCGATGTCACCAGACGAGGGAGATGAACCAGAGGAGAGACAAGCGGGTCGCCTGGCGAGCGGCAACGGCGTGTAAGGGCTAGCCGCAACAATCACCGATTCATCAGACGACGAGCTCGAATTAAAATGATTGACCCGGGGACCCACCTCCGTCGCCGCGTGCGAGAATATCACCGGCGGGTTCTCCGCCACCGCCTTCAACAGCTCCCTCTCCGACACCCTAATATCCGGACCTAACTCCCTCGCCTTCTCTTCCATCTTCCCACGAACAATCCTCTCAACAGAGTCGTGTTCGGGCGGCTGCGGGTTGTCCGTACCGGTGGTACGGCACCATGAAAGGATGGCCGACTTGATGGCAAGGTTAGGAATGAGCGCGGAAAAGTCAGGAACGGAACCATCAGAGAGCGCCGGAGTGAATCCCAGGTCCAAGCAAACCTGCACACAGCCCCGCTCAAAGGTCTGACCCGACTGAACCACAACCGGGTCTGACATTAGAGACCCGGAAATCGGGCAGAGGAATTCCTCCGGCGGTTGCTGTTCCGGCCGCTGCCTCCTCGGAGACGAACCGGAACGGTGATAAAACGAAATTTTCCACCGGTGCTTCCCATTTCCTCCCATAATTACCTACAACACAGAAATCAAAACCAGTTTAATCCGCTCAATTTCTATCTGGGTATGGTGATGAAGGACCAGAAGCAGAGGAAGAAGGCGAGTCTTGGCTTGGGTTACTTCACCAAGTTATTCGAGATTTCCATAATTATCATTTTCTCTGATAACGATTTTTTATTTTATTTTTATTTTTTTAGGGTTTTAGAAAAGTTGACTGATATCTGGTCCACGATACCATGTTGCAATGTTACTTTAAGGCTGTGTTTGGCATTAAACATGAAAAAAAAAATTTATTTTTAGGTTTTTTATAATATGTACTTTTAGA
>BPVZ01000040.1:1392506-1409645 GCA_020521535.1 Rubroshorea leprosula
GTTAAGGGTAATTTTTAACTTAGAATTATTAGTTAAGGGTAATTAAAAATGGTTATCTGTCTTGTAGGACCCTCGTCCTTTTTTTTTTTTTTTTTTTTAACGAAAATGATGGGCAGTTTTAGTAGGTAAAGGAGAAACATTATAAATATCAAACTTTATGATTCTTCTTTCGTAATACAAGAATGCTTTTGTCTGATTTTTGACCTTTGATTATGTTCTTGTAGCATTGTATAGCTTAAGTTTCCTTCTAGGTTAAGTTTGTCTTCTGCATGATTAAAGGAGAATTAAGAAAACACAAATTTATTAATAATTGAACCCAATCATGCTAAATCTTCTTTACCAATGCCTAAAATAAGCTAATAACTCCTCTCTCTTTTTTCATTTTTTTTTTTTTATAGTGGTTTTGTGATATTATAGGTCAATTTTTGTGTACCATATCAAGATTGTGTTTGGGGTTATAGTCTCATAATGTTTTTTTATACAACACCTCATTAAAAATATTAATTTATTATCATTAAATTAATTTTAATTGATAATTTATATAATTTAATAATCATATTGATATATAATATTTTTTTAAAAAACAATTATTAAAGAACAATATAGTTTTTTTTTTTGAATAATTTGTTAAGGAACGGGTTCGAACCCACCTAAAAAGAAGGGAGAATACACCTCATAGTGCCAAGGTGCCACTTGTGTCGAAGGGTCAAGTGCAAGAACAATATAGTTTTTGTTACAATAAAATACACAAAAAAGTCATAACCATGGTGTTTCATAGCAATCCTGAATAAAGCCTATATCTACCCCCTTTTTTTTTTTCTTTTTTTTTAGGAAAATCCCACATCTACCCCTTTAATTTGGTTGAAAGCATACCATCCACATTATAATTAAGAAATTGTTGGGAAATTATTTCATTCTCCCAAAAAATCAAATGCAGCAAATAAGGTAAAAAGACAACCCTAACACTATGTTTGGATAAAAATGAGTAAAGGAGAGTGAAGGAAAGGGAGGGGAAGTAGAAAGAGGAGAAGGGAAGGAGAGTAAATAATTAATATTAATTTTGTTTGGATATATTAAAAAAGAGGAAGAGGAGAAAGGGAGAGATTATGTTTTTTTATATAATTAAATAAATTAAAGAAAAATAATTATAAAATTAATTAAAATTTTATAAATTTATATATTAAGATTAAAGTTAAAATATAAATTTTAATTACATTTTTGAAAAAAAAAGTAAAAGAATAAAATGAAAATAAATCAACAATCCAAACAAAGGCTAAGAGTATGTTTGGTTCGAGGAAAAAGAAAAGGAGGACTAAAGTTTGTTACCAATTGTAGAATTTGTCAGGTATGGTTATGATCATCAAAATTGTGTTAAAAAAATATTGATTCTATTTAACAAAAAAATTACAAAGATCAATCAAATAGAATATAATTTTGGTGGCCTTAATAAATAAATTAGTATACAAATTCTGCAATTGCAGTCAAATGAAGGAATGACCTTTTCAATTCAATTCTACTAAAATTTCTTTTCACTTTTTTTTTTTTTTTTTATGGTCAATTCTATTAACATTTCTTGTTTTTACCATTAATCTATGATAATAGACTCCACGTTTTAATTACCATTTATTGTAAGATATGTATGACAAAGAATTAGGCTTATTCTAAGCAGTTCCACCGCTTTACAACAAGGGGATATGATTTGTTTTCTGCTGTTAGAGACTTTAAGCATCTGCTTTCCTTCATGTGATAGGCCCCCATTGCCTTTTCTTGTGGGATTAAAAGAGTGATAACTTTTGTAGGTGCCTGAGCTTAATTTCAGAAAGGGGTTTGTCCCTTCTGGTGGGGCAGTTTCTACTTTATAGCTATCATCCAGCTCCTAGGTAAGCTTTGTTGCATATGCATGATATAAAGCTGTAGAAGAATAGAAAAAACTATCCCGTATCTGTCTGCTACAAGTCAATCTTAGGTACAGTCTAAAATATTGCATTTGGGTACACCTGAATTGATTCATAACCCAATAATGAAAATAATTCTTGCACGGTACAAGGGGCAGCAAAAACATAACCCAAAACATGTTCACAGCATGTCTTTCATAATACAACATGGAGGATGCAATAATCAAGCCACATGGGATCGATCAGAAGGAAAATCATAAGCTTTAATCTGTGTTTCATGTGTAACTCGTCCATGGTATTGCTATAATTAATAAAACAAAAATACAAAAATACAAAAATACAAAAAAAAAAAAAAAAACTATAACCAGCACATGGTTAGTTCAAATTCAGCCAGTGACTTTAATTCCTATAACTATGCAAGCTTTTGATACTAACTTTTTATAACAGAGATAAACTGAAGTTCTTGAGGTCAGCAAACCTATATCAGCTAGCTTGTAGGCAAAACATTTGCAGAAATATAAGGCGATCTGCATCCCTTGACCTGGAAAATTTAAAGTACAATTTAAGGTGAAAATAGGAACCATGATACTAGTCATGCTATAATGCTCTTAGTGCTATGAAAGTTCCAGCAGTAACAAACAAACATGCTGGACAAGCAGCATTATTTATCAGGTGCAATGGCCATAACGAGATGAATAAGCAGTAAAGGAACAGCCACAGCTACGCAATATGAAAACTATTTATCAGGCATTTCTTGTTTCACTGAGATAATTTAAATATTTTCATTCTTTTTCCTACCTTCTATTTTTGTGTGCTGGGGAGATGTAGGGAGTGAAGGTCATAAATAGATATGATAAATAAAGTTCTGAATTCTGACAAAAATGTAGAAGTTGAAGGAACTGGTTACCTGCAACAAGCAGGTAGGAATTTGGATAAAGCCCTGCAGGAAAAGATCAACCTTTTCAAGAATGCTTTGTGGAACAGGAGTGATCACATAGAGCAGACCTTTGAATGTGTCAATTCCTCTTACAATCCCTGGTTCAGAAAGACAGTAAGTAAGAAGAAAACATTAGTGCTTTGGTTATATGGCTCTTCCCTTTTTTTTCCCATTCAACTCCTTACAACATGAAACAAATAGAAGAAAATCATGATTATCAAAGTGCTAGGATGTGTTTGTTATTTGAAAAAATGGAAAAAAGAAAAGAAAAGATAAGAAAAGAAAACCTTCTAGTATGTGTCTGTACAGAGAGAAAATAAAAAAACAAAGAGAGAGAAACGCTAACATGTTGGCTGACAACAAGAGGGGGATAAATGAAATCAGAAAAAAAGAAGAAAAAAAAATCAAGGAAATCTCATAAGGAGGACGTGTATTAACCTACCAAGACCAACACACCATGGTAAATCCTCAGATGCCTCTGAACTAACAGCCAAGCCAACAATTGTCACATTCAAACTGTAGAAGATTTCAGTACTTGGAACCTAGCATAAAACATGTGAACCCATTAAACAGAGGCTTTGCCGCATATTGCTACAAAATTAATTGAAAGGTTACAGAAAATTCTGTTTTAGGGGGCTATCATCACGGAGATTTTCCTTGTATTTCTCTAAAAATCCTTACAGTGAAAAGGAACCCAATGAAAAGGAAAAAAAAAAAGGATGGGGGTACCATTTAATTACACAAAGGAGATACAGTTCAAAAACAGCATTAAACCTGGCAATGAAGATGTCTAATTCTGATGCTTGATATTGGGACTTCGTAGGGAGGATGAGAAGCAAGTGCAAGTGCAAGTTCTTTAATTGTGGTAATTGACAAGTTACTCGGAAAGCATTGCCTGAAATAAGCCATTATTCGTAAATCCCGTAGAAGGCGTGCATCTTTCTGTATTAGAACCCTGGAAACAAAGGGGAGATAAGATGTAAATCTCCAATTAGAGTAACTTAACCAGTAAAGAGATAGTCAGATAGATGTTCAAAAAGAAGAATCTCCTCTGTCACAATCACATATCATGTCAACATAGTTGTCTATAGTTTAACTTAGCAGCATATTAAGTATAATCATTAGCAACCAAATGGATTTATTGCAAAATGCATGCCGATGTCCAGAAATTCCACCAAAATCAATGCCAATTAAAAGGTTTATATCTCAGTCACGCATATGATTTGATAAACTAAATCTACAGATACAAATAACTGAATGAGTAGAATATAAAATCATTCAAAAAATGTCATTAACAAAAAAGGCTGAATCATGTGAAAGTACCAGGCATCATTTAACTACTAAAAATGGTATAATTAGTTTTTTTTGTAGAGAGAAACTTAAACTAATTAATGTATTCAAATTGGCAGTATTTAGGACTTAACAATTTCCAAGGAAACTTAGAGATGGCTTATACACTTACGATCTATTAAAAGTGTCATGACGAGCAGTTCTGATCTCTATCAGATTAACCTGTTCATCATGATTGCCATCCGACCAAAATGCTCCAGCAGGCAGATTCTTACTCTGAGCTGATATATTTATCTTTACCACATGTGTAGGAGCAATATATCTCAACATGTCCACCAACATTTCATAGCCAAAACCTAAAATATATGACATTGTCAACATATTACTGTAATAATGTTATTAAATTACACATTTTCTGCATTAAGATTGGGCTTGGTAAAAATGTAGACCAAGACAATAAGAAGCAAGTAACTGTATAAAACTTGGGAGAAAAACCTAAACCAGATGCAAACAGCAGCATACCTTTCACCCAGCCAGGTGTATTCACAACAAGAGGCAATTCTGCTCTACTGGGACTTTCACTCTTGTTAGACATGCGGTACTTCTTTTTATAGTAATCAGTTAGTGCATGAATATATTTCAAGTATGCTGAAGGGTCCCTTTTTGAAGAAACATCACCAAAGAAAAAGGACCTAAGAAAAAATAAATAAATTTCCAAATGTAAGTACCACATACAATCTATTCTGCCATATAAATATGGGTTTATGCATACAAAGCTATGACAAGTAATGGTTCTAAAAGAAACTTTACTAGGTTCAATAATTTTTCATATTGATGCAGTTTCAGAACAAAAAAACAGTGACTTACATCCTATTACAAAAAAATTCTAAGCATATCTCAAGAGCACATCATAAATACTTGGAAGGAAACATTAATATATATAATGAGTTGATAGCACATACCTCTCTGGCGTCTTCAGGCATGGAACTGTCAAATCTATTTGATGGACAATAATTAAAAGAACACTCTTTATCAGTAAGCAAAACCATCTTCCAGTAACCAAGAGTGTGCATCTAAGGGTAAAGTCAAAAGATCATACATTTATGAAAGCCAAATACCTGGAGTCATTTTGTCAACAACTGTGAGGGATAGGAAACCGGGAGCAGTAAACTCAGACTGCCCAACATCCGTATCCAAGTAAGCCACTCTTCTATACCTGCTAACACAATGAAACAAGTTGATTAGTATAAATTGTTTTACATACAATATACTACAATGGATTCAATGCAAAAGTATTTTCATTTCTAGTACTTAATTGCATATTCACACATATAACCCTAAAAGCTATAAGCTTTTTTCATTTTTAAACATAACCCAACATCAAAATTTTAAAGCTAAAGAAGACCCATTAACCAAACAGCTAAAGTGCCTCAAGAAAAAGCTTAAACATTCAAACAGTTTTAATCAGAAATACCAGAACAAGATTAAAAAGCAAAAGCAAGAGCTTTCTTGATAATTCCGGTACTTTCCCTAACCTTTGAAGGAGAACGTTAAGGAGGTGGCGAGAGAAGGTGGTCTTGCCGGAGTTCTTGGCGCCACAGATGAAAGCAATAGGAGGTGGGGAAGTGACAGAATCGAGTGCTATGGAGTCTGCCGCCTCAGACCAATCCTCTGGGATAAAAATGTTTGGAGACGGGTTTTCAGGCTCCAACGAGGAAGCCATGGTAGCCAATGTTAATTACTTCAGTGTTTTCACGGCAGGGCGTTTCCTGGGTTCTCTCCTACGTTCACCGTTCTTAGCAAAAGCGGCTTCGGGGCTTCTCCGGAATTTATCCCCGTCCTGCTACACGAGCATGTAAAACTTGTGAGTTGCTGAATTGGTGTGTGGTACCTTTCCCAAGCATGCCTGTCGCGTGAGACTAGCGCACGGTTCTGCTCGGCCCATATCTTATGTCCACGGGCTCGTTCCGATTTCCGACCCTGTTCGGCCACCAACTGACCAAAGCCTAAGGTATGTCTCAACAAACGACTGGGCCAAATGGTCCACCGTCCACGAACCCTTACCTTATTATTCTCATTATTTTTGGCTTAATTTAATTTTTAGTCTATTAACTATCACATTGATTTCATTTTAATCTAGAAACTATGTTTTATTTCTAAATGGTCTATTAACTTTCAGATTCAGTTCAATTTCGTCTACTTGGTCAAAGATAACGGAAAACTTACTATTCGGTTAGAGAACAGTTAGTCCTTTGACTATATTTTTTTTTATCTTTTAATCCTTAAATTTATATTTGTTATAAAAATAGCTTTTTTACTTAAAATTATTATTTATAGGCTCTAATACCAGATTTTTATATAGGTTTTCCTATTTCTTTAATTTGGTATCAGAGCCTAAAAGTTAATAGACCACTTGGAAATAATAATTTTAAGTATAAAAATCTGGTATCAGAGCCTAAAAATAATAATTTTAAGTATAAAAGCTATTTTTATAATAAATATAAATTTGAGGACTAAAAGATATAAAAAATATAGTTAGAGGACTAACTGTTCTCTAATAAAATAGGAAGTTTTCTGTTATCTTTGACCAAGTAAACGAAATTGAAATGAATCTGAAAGTTAATAGACCACTTAGAAATAAAACATAGTTTCTAGACTAAAATGAAATCAAAGTGATAATTAATAGACTAAAAATTAAATTAAGCCCATTATTTTTTTATGGTTATAATCTCTTAAAACTTTCACACATTTCAAGATTAAATAAATTGATTAATGATACATAGACATTATATATTTAAAAAAATTAAATTTTTTAAGTGCTAGCTTAAGATATGAACCTTAAATTTAACTTATAAAATAATATTTATTTGTGAGAAAATCTAACTCTTAATAATATATTTAGTTTGAGAGAAGGGATAATTTTTTAGCCAACTAAATTACAATATTGGGAAGTAATACAATTTGTTTAGTAAAAAAATTTAGAGAAAATGTGCAAATAAAGATACTTACTTTGTACTTTTTTCTATTTAAGGATGTTAATCCTATCAATTTTTAAATAAGATGTCAATTTTTAACTTTTTCTATTTAAAAATGTTAATTAAAAATTTTTTTATCTAAAAATTAACTGAATGGTGATGCTGACATGGCAAACGGACTTTTTAACCAAAATATTGAAAGTTAACCATTTTTAAATAAAAAAAATTAAAAGTTAATATCCCTAAATAAAAAAAGTTGAAAGTTGGAGTCCTTATTTATAAACTAATAAAATTAATATCCTTAAATAAAAAAAATACAAAGTTGTCACCCTTATTTCCACATTTTCTCAAAAAATTTATCCCTCCTCTCTTATATTTTTCTCCTCAAACCGAGCATAACTTAAGGTTATTTTCTTTTCCTTTCTTTTGTTTGGTTTTATTTATTTATTTATTTTATAGTTTTAATGTTTTAATGGGTTTTGATTCCTAAGTGAGTTGGATATGAGGGAAAAATTACTAGTGTTTACTTTCTTCTTCTTCTTTTTTTTTTTTTAATTCTTTCATCTCAAAATAATTGTTGTGTTTTGACTTTAAATTTGTTGTAAATTAATTGTCTTTTTTTAATTTTTCAATATAAATAAATATTTTTTCCTACTTTAAACTTATTAATATCCATTCATTTTAATTAATTATCTAATTACAAAAAATCTTTTTTTTTTGTTTTTTTATTTCTTTTATAAGGTATTATAAATAAATAGAATTATTGTTTCCAAATCTTTAATTTGAAGAAAAAGCGTAAAAAAAAAACATTTATTTTAGGAGAGAGGGGGTAATGGATTTGAGATTTTAAATGAAAAGAATAGGTTGAATTTTTAGTCAAAAAGTGAATTAGTGGGCTACAAATCAATTTGGATTATTAGTGTTTACCTTTTTTATTTTATGGATTTGAGATTTTAAATGAGAAAAACAATAGATTGGATTTTTAATCAAGTGATGAATAAGCTATTGCCTATGGTACAAATTAATTTAGATGATTTCCTCAATTTTACTAATGGGAGGGCTACTTAAACTCTTTTTCAATAAGCAAAATACCCAAATCCACTTCCAAAGTATAGTGGCAGCGATGAACCCACATTCAAACAAAAAACAGGGACAAATCCACCCACAAAGTTTTCAACTTGGACAAATCACCCTAAATTTAACATAAAACGTCATTTGATGTCATTTGATGTCAGTAATCCGTTAATTTGTTATGTCACTAATAAGTTCATTGTTAACAGATTGCTGATATCAGATGACGTCACACGTTAAATTTGTGGTGATTTGTCCAAATCGAAAACTTTGTGGATGAATTTGTTCAATTGAAAACTTTGTGGGTGGAGTTGTCCCTATTTTTTATTCGGAGGTAGATTTGTCTTTGCCACTATACTTTAGGGGTGGATTTGAGTATTCTGCCTTTTCAATATCAATAAGGTACCACCACGTTTCACGTGACATAGTTAATAATTTAAGTTATAAAATATGATGTATAAGAATATAAAAATATAAAAAGATTGGAAGTATTAATTATGATATGTTATAAATTATTAAAAAATAGATGCTTTATAATTTGTTATAACACATATAATTTTTGGTTAAGTTTATAATTAAGGTAATGTTAAAATGTGCTAAAAAGAATTGATTAACATCATTAAAGAAGACAAAAGTGTTGAATAAAAGATTTGGAAAGGGAAAAGGTGAAAGAAATAGGAAAATTTTGAGGTGTCGAAGGCAGGGGAGGTACTCTTTCTTATTTTTCTTATAAGGGACAACTTTTATTAGTTTTAAACTTTTACTTTATGTTAAGTTGAAAGGAATGAAGGAGAGGGGAAGAGAGGAGAGAGAAATTATATCTTTCCATTCCCCCTTAATTTCCCTTCCCTCCCTTTGACCCAAACATACTATTAGAAAAAACATGTATATGTAAAATTGAAATGACACCAAAGATTATTCTTAATTGAGTCCTTTTAAGTATTTTTAGATTGGACTTTAAACATTCAATGGGAGATTTTTTTTTTTAATTATTTAAGTCGTGTTAATTTTATTTTTATTTATTTATTCAAAGATTTAAAGATACTTTGGGCTTGGATTTTAAAGGCTTTGGGTTTTAAGAATACTAATTTTGAGACAATATTTAATTAGCATGGGTTTAAATATTATAATTATTTAAAATTATAAAGATGTTTTGGACTTGGATTTTAAAAACTTGGTTTTGAGAATGCTTATTTTGGGTTTTTAGGTAATTAATGTGGTTTTAAATGTAATAATAAAGCGTTGGGCTTGGATTTTAAAGACTTAGGCTTTAAGACATTAATTTTGGATCTTTTTTTAGGAGATTTAGATGGTTTTGTTTTTTTAATTATTACTTAAAGATATAATTATAAGGCTTGTGACTTCGATTTCAAAGACTTTTAATTGTGACTAAAATTGAGCTTTATTTATTGCTATTTAGAAATTGTACATGAAGATTGAAAATCAATTATGATGGATTTTGTAATATAAAAATGTTTTTGAAAAATATTATATATGCTTTTAATAAGTCAATATTACTCTAGTCTTAAAGCAATATATATGTTATGAATGAACTAAGTCAAAGTTGAAACTTTGGTTAATAGGCAAATGGATGCCACAACTACAAAATGAAGTTATTGCTAACAAAATTTTTTTTACTATAGTTGTTGCTGACTTAGGTCTTGCACTTACACTTAGACAAATACACCATTGCACAAAATAATTGATTATGTGGTCGGTAATGAGAATAATTTAATGTCTTGAATGATAATGTTTATAGTAGAAACACCTATGAAAGGTATTGTGGATGACATTGATCTTATCATACAACCCTTGAAGACAAAAAGGATTTTCACAAGATAGGTTCTACATTTATTGTAATGGAGGCATTGATGTGGAGTCATTTTGCTTTTCATTGAATCTGTAAGGTACTACATTGTTAGCATGTAATAATTTTAGATCTCATGTTTTGCATTTTGTTAATAGCTTTTAAGTAAATATGATATTATTCTTGATGTTTAGTAAAAAAAAAAGTTATTAGTTTTAAGAAGCCAATTAGAGAATATCTTTGTGTTCAACACAAGTTTATTAGGTGCTCAATTTCTTGTGGTGTTCTGATAAAAAGGAAAGAGCACATCAATTTTTTATCAAGCAATATTGAGTACATTGGCTCATGGGATGCTATAATTATGGGAAGCCAAACTGACAATGCTCCTATTTTCATTCGGTAAGCACGTAACAAAAAAAGGTACAGATAGTTCTAAAAACAAGTTGATGAATGCCTTAAAAAAGCTTGCTATATAAAGGAATGCTTACGTAATGCTTACGTAATGCTAGACGAATGTAACATTATTAATGTGTTCGAATGACCCAAGGATGATAAGTTAGTTAAAAGGTTATAATTGGTTCCTTAAGCAAATATTACATATGTTAGTAATACCATGTGTCTATTAACAACTTTGATGCTTTCTTAAATGAGTTGATTATAAGACACTTGGTGTGAAGGTGGAGATGTTGTGCCTTCTTGTGTAAAAGCTGATGTAGGAAACAAATTTGTACTTATGCTTTGCATAAATATTATTTAAAACTTATTACTAATCATGCTTTGTATCATGCAATATTGCATTTAATGTGCACTTACATTGCCATTTTCCTCAAGTATAATTTGTTTTTGTTCTCTTGATTATATTAAAATTTCATAATACTATTTGTACTTCACATAGTCTTTTATTATTTATATTAGTTTTTTCTTTATTTTGCATTTTTACTGTGTATTGTCAATTTTATTGCTTAGGAGAGTTTTTGATTATAGCATTGGTTTTACATCCTATTGTCCAATACCATTCTAACTCTTAATAGATGTTATGACATATTGGTTATGCAATATTTACTTAAGAGGGTTTAGTTTAAAAGGCAATATTTATTTGGAGACCTAATAATGAAAGAATTCTTGTAACCATGGTTGTTAAGATGGTGATTGTATGATCTTACGCTGTTTAGTACATTAAATAATTTAAATTGGATAAAAATCATGGATAATGGGAAATTGATCTAAGATCACACAAAAAATCATAAAATCATAAGATGTGTGATCCCAAATGATTTTAGATGGTAAATTTGTTTGCCTATATAAATAGTTATTAAGAATTTTTTAATTCAAAAAATAAAATAAAAAATCTAATTTTTAAATGAATCTTCAAAATTAGAAACACAAATGTTGGCTAACCTCTTCATCTTTTCTATAATATCAAAAAAATAGTAAAAAAAGTCAACCAACCTTCGAATTTCAAAATTAGTCTCTAAGTGTTTTTTTCTTCTTTGGTGGCAACCACGATGATAGTAACCGTAATAAACATCTCAAAAACTTCATCGATATTGTTAGTCTTAGGTTGTTATCGATGCTACATTGCTATATATGTTAATTGCCGTACCGTTGATGTTACTTGTGTTGTTACTTGTGTTGTTGCTTGTGTGGCTTGCTTGAATCAACTCACTAAAGTTATCCCTTTTGTTGACAACTCCAATTATACTGTCTTTTACCTTCACTTATTCAACTTTAATTGTATTTTAATATTCTAATTCCTTCGTCTTATTGTGTTTATCCTTGATATGTAAAAATGTTTTTTTATTTATGTAAAATAAACATATAAATTCATATTTTATCTATATAATATGATTACTATTTTTTATACAAAATATTATATATTTGTATGACCGTAAGTTAATATCAATGAAATCATTGAATAAAACTATAAAAGAGATAGACTTATAAAATTGCTATTTGTATAATAATTTTATATAATTTATTTTTCTTTTAACTTTTTTGATATCTTTTCATTTGCTTTAATCTTTTATGTCAAGAATAACAATTATCCTTAACAATTATTTGTATTTATGTTGTCTTTTTTGTTTGAATTACAAGCTGTAATGGCTTTAAGCTTTAATGGCTTTAGGTAAAAAAATGTGCAAGAAAAAATGCTTCCAATATTAGAAGTAATATTGGTTGGAAACATGGTTTTGATATAAATGGTACTTCTAAAAAAATTAAATACAAGTTTTGTTCAAAAGGAAGTTACTGAAGGTGTACTTTATTTTAAATACAATTTAACAAGTATTAAAAATAATGTTAGAGTATGTTGGAGTGTGTTAGAGGATGTTAAAAAAATATATTTGAAATTCTAATAAGTCAATAAGAGCATTTAAAAAAGAAAAAAAGGTTCAATAGAGGAGATGGAGGATGTGATGATGATGATAAAGAGGTGGCATGGGGACAAGAAAAAGTGATAAGAAAAAAGCGTACTATTAATTCTTTGTTTAGGAGATCTAAAAGCACTCAACTTACATAAATCAAAATTCAAAACTTGACTTAGAGGAGGAAGCACATCAACATGTTGCCAAATTTTTTTTGCACAAGTTCAGTACTTTTAAATTGTGTGAACAATCGATATTTCATAATAATGTGTGAGGTACTTGGGAGATGTAAGATTAGGTACAAACTTCTTTCTTATCAACAGATTAGAGATATATTTGAAGAAAGAGGTGAAATACATAAATGTATTACTTGAGAAGAATAAAAAAGAATGGACAAGAATTGGTGGCACTATTACGTCAGATGGATGGAGTGACAAAAAATGACGATATATAGTGCATTTTTTTATGACTAGTCTTATGGGAAAAGTTTTATCATTAGTTGACACATTTGAAATTTGAAAACTATGGAAAAGGTTTGTTAGATGTTAGATGATATTATTGAGAAAGTAGGGGAAGGAAATTTTGTATATGTCATTACAGATAATACTACTAATTATAAAGATGTAGGGGATATGACAATGGAGAAAAGAAAAATATTATTTTGGACACCTTATGTAACACACTACATTGATTTAATGTTGGAGGATTTTGAGTAAAAATTGAAAATCCATAAAGATACAATTTACAAGGGAAAAAAGGAAATAATTTTCATGTATTCAAGAACTTTAGTTATATTCTTGATGAGGCAGTTCACCAAAGGTAGGGATTTAATTAGATTAGTCACCACTCGTTTTGCTACCTTATATTTTACTTGGCGGTGTCTCAATGAATTTAATGGTGCATTGGTGTTCATGTTTTTCTCCCTTAACTAGAAACATAGCAAGCATTTAAAACTAAGAAATGGAAAGTTGGTGGAAAAAATAGTTTTGGATAAAAACTTTTAGTAGAATATGACTATAGGTCTAAAGGCTGTATATCCATTCAACAAGGTGTTTCATTAGATAGACTTTCATAAGAAATCCACCATGCCTTTCATTTATGAAGAGATGAATCATTACAAAGAAAAAATTCAAGAAGATTTTAACAATGTTAAGAAAATGTATAATTAATTGTTTATTTAATATAATTTATTATTTAAATTTCAATACTCAACTATTTCTAGCATGTTTTCTTTCTTTCTTTCTTTCTTTTTGAGTTACAAGGCTATTTGGAAAATTATTGATGATAGATGGATATTTCAACTCCATTGACCATTACATGTAATAATGTATTTTTTGAATTCACATTTTTGTTTTGATTATGGTTCTAAAAAAAATTATGAGATTGATATAAATGTTAAAAAAAGTTTATATGATTGTTTAGAGAATATAATGTTGAATTAAGATGAAAGGAATAAAATTGATTTTTAAATTGATTTTTAAATTAATCTTTTCAAGGCTCATAAGGGATCATTTGCGAGTATTCAAGTAAGAAATATGTGAAATAAAAAAATCTCTAACTAATTAGTAGGACTCTTATGGAGATAAGTGTCTTGAATTGTAGCATTTTGTGATTTGAATATTTGACTTGCAGTTCATCTGGTTGTGAACATAATTAGAGTGCTTTTGAGATAGTAAAATTATATTATTCTTTAAATTTGATCTAATTAATATTTAGTTTTTTATATTATTATTTCTTAATTTTTATTAATATTTTATAATAAATGAATTGTTATAGGTTTATTACAAAAAAAAAAAAAGAAGAGAAATCATCTACATCAAAATAAAATGAATAATTTGATATTTATTTTATGCAACTTAAAATTGAAAGATAAACAAATAGGGAAGCAAATTGAGTTAGATGATATCTTTTTAGACTTTTTTTGGTTTCCCACCCGGTATCCGGGGCTTCAACTAATCCGGACCCGACTCGCGTCGCGCACCTAGAAATGGTGGGTGAGTCTCCTAGCGGAGACTGCTGCGTACACAAGGGCTCGAACTCGAGACCTTACTTAAGCTGGAACAAGCCGCTTACCACTTGATCCAACCCCTCGTTGGTTGATGATATCTTTTTAGATGGTGAATGGTTAATTGATTCCCAAACAAATGAAGAATTTATAAAATTTGAAAGTGAAGATGACATGAAAGATGATGTTGAAGATGAGGACAAGGAGATGAATTGGAGAAGCATGATTCATTGGAAACCACTTTTGTTGATGATGAGGATGATGAGAAAAATTAAGATACAAAAGTGAAAGAAAACCATGACATGAAGAATGATTTTTGAGTTGTTATTTTGATTGCTTTGACCATATATAATTATTATTTACTTTCGTATATTATTCCATTTAAGTTAAAATTAGTATAGTAATATTGAAACATATATATTTACTATGGAATTAAATAATAAATATCAACTGAGTTCAAAAAATTCATCAATAAATACCCAATAAGAAGTTTGATTTTGATACAGAACATAACTTTGTATATTTACAATCACCAATAAAATTAATAAAAATGACATTCAATATAATTTTTTTTATTTATCTTTTTATGGCTCAACCACATGACCTAATATAATACTTTTTATTGATACTTTTTATGGTTGAGCCATATAACCCGCAGTAAACAACTTTAAAGTAAAGTTATCTCTTTTCATGTATTACTTTCACTGTTGTATGCTTCATCAACTCACTCTATTGATAAGGGATGCAAGGTGGAATCTCTTGATCAAAGATGCCCTGAGTATAGGTGCGACTGTGGGCTCACATCTACAATTCGAACATCTTTTATGATCCAAAATATGGGTATGAGGTTCTGCTATTGTTCATAGAAAATGGTAATCATAGAATCCGTTTCTTGTCTTCTTTTTTTTTTTTTTTGCAAGGCTATATGTGATAAGTACATTAATAAAGACTACTATAGGATCTATGCCTCTACTTCCATTCATGCTTGTGAGCAAAGGATCTAGGGTTGTGCTTTGGAATTGCATTTCTTACCCTTCAATCATGTTTTAGTTGGCTTTCTTTTTGCTTTTATTATTTTTAATATTTTTTCTATTATCTGATAGCTTACATTTCCACTCCCATGTTGATATTGTATAGGTTGAAGGGCTGATTATAGTTGAATTCCTCCCACCAAATGATAACAGAGGTCTCTTTACAACTAATATCAAGGTAGAGGCTTTGTTCAAAGCACTGATAGAATATCTACCACTGATTAGATTGAAAAATGGAGTATGGGGTGTGAGATTTGTCTGTGTCCATTCCTTCCTTGTCTCCATATGGGAATTATCTATTTTCTTTGTGAAAGAAGGTTGATGACGAGGCAATGGTGATACTAGATTAACTCTAACAACTATTGATGTTTATCAAAAGCGTTGTGTCAGGGGATGAGACTCTAGCTGGTCACCGTGCGACACTTAGCTTGGCTTTAACCCCTTAACCAAACCAAGTCAGCCTTCCCTTGATGCTGGGCACAGTCCACCTATGGGACAAAGAGGTTAGTGAAGCTTAAAATGCAAAGGTTGGAGGTTGGGAGAGAATGAGAGTTTATTAGACGCAAGGAAAATTACAAGAGCTTGGGTATATGCTTGGCTAAGCTCCCTCTGCCTTCTGAGGCTCCTCTTATTTATAGATGAGGCCAACCACCCCTAGGCAGAGGTTCTAGAGCATACCCAAACAGTCCTCATATTTACACTTTCTAGAACACTTTCAAACTCTCCCTCCTAGCCTAATTCTAGAATTCTCCCTACTCTAGAATTATGTACAAGGCTCTAGAATTTTCTACATGCAGCCCAGGCCCCAGGAGTTTCCCAAGTTAGGCTTGGCCCAATTAAGCCCATCCAGACTCCTGTCTGGAACCATCTTTGCGCCCAGGAGCTTCTGGAATTTTCTGGGCTGCTCTAGTGCACTTCAGCGTGTCTTGACCGCAGTCCCGTGCCACACCCTTGGCATGGACGCTGCCAGCTTATGCCAGGCTCGCCTCTTGGGTGTTCCATGCCGCGCTCGTGCCTGAGTCCGTGCCTGTGCTCGCGCGCCTGTGGGTGTCATGGCTACCGCCTTGTGCCACGATGGCCTTGACTTGGGCCCCCAAACTCGCACTCCGTGATAGTTGGCTCACTAGATCCTGACTGGAGTGATTTGATTAACTTCTCATCAATGGTAGCTGGAGTTCAAAACAACAAGAATGGTTGTAAATGTCTATAGCAATCATACATATGTTAAAAATTCCTATTTCCAAGCAATATTTTCATGGAAGTCATCAACTGTATGTGGGTGTAACAGGTAAATAGAGGCACAGTGAAGTATTATTTTGAGTTTTAGCTTGTTACGTGTAGTATGTATACAAGTCAAGAGGACGAAAATGATGTGTATACTAAGCTATTTGTTCATTTTGTTATACTGTATTTTGGTTGCAAGTAAGGTTTATAAGAAAAATTGGTTTATTATGCGATGATAGAAAATTACTAGATAAAACTATATTAAGATTAGTTTTTTATTTCTTTCAGAACTGCATTTCTTACCTTTCAATCATGTTTAGTTGGCTTCCTTCTTTCCTTTATTATTATTAATATTTTTTTGTTATTTGATAAATTAAATTTCTACTCCCATGTTGATATCGTGCAAGTTGAAGGGTTGATTATAGCAGAATTCCTCCTACCAAGTGATGACAGATGTTTCTTTGCAACTAATGCCAAGGCAGAGGCTTTGTTCGAAGCACTAACAGAGTATCCACCATTGATTAGATTAGAAAATGGAGTA
>BPVZ01000040.1:1417282-1428402 GCA_020521535.1 Rubroshorea leprosula
TAAGAAAATAAGAAAAAAAATGTAAAACAATTTTAAAAATTATAAAATAAATAGAAAAATTAAACATTTTTCTCTTCATTATCATGTCTAAAGAGTAGAATTTAGGGGAATTACTTGGCATTTAATTTTTTTAATATAATTTTTATAATAAATTAAATGATATCATTTCATTAGGCTAAAAAATTAATAAAAAAATTTGCTCAGGTGCTTCAGGCGCCATTAAGTGCGCCTAATAGTGCCTGGGCATGCGTAATTGATCTAGGTGGTGTAAAGCACATTGAATTTCTGCCAAGAGGTTGATGTGGGCAGAATGGCATGCTTGGAGCCTAAGCGCCACCTAGGCCCGTTTTTTACAACACTGACCCTAGGAGTTACACCTAGGTTTTTTTAGGCATCACACCTTTAGAGATAGAAAATCCTTAAGCATCATTCCTAAGGTTGGTTGCATCACACAACCAAGATTGTATCACACAATCTCAGAGCACAACATGCTGAAAATTTCTCAATGTAATTGACTAGACTGAATAATGAAAGAAGTTACTAGCATATGTATAATCTTAATATTCCTAAATTAACAAGAAATAGAATTCCTATTCTAACAGGAGATCCTCATAAAATAAAAATACTCAAAAACCTAAGAAATGCTCAAATAAAAGGTCTAATCCTAATGAAACTAGGATAACTAATAATGCACTTAGAATAATAATAATAATTATATAACAATCCTACGTATTGTAAATAACCATTCAATTGCTGCTTCTTGTTCCTTATCAGAACTGGTAGATTCTTTCGAGTTCTTTACCCTGCAGCCTCTGTTTTTTTTTTTTTTGGTGCAAACCCCCCGGTATGTAGAAGCCACATTTGGCTTTGACTAATCTGGAGTCGAGCCATGTTGGACTCCATAAAGGGGGGAAGCTCTCCTAGTGCTTGTCTTTCCTTTTACAAGACTCGAACTCGAGACCTTACTTAAGGGGAACCGAGATCTTTCCACTTGGACCAATAGGTCATTGGTTCTAGCCTCCTTTATTACACTCATTAAAAACTTCCTTTATCATTTAAAATTGTTAACTTGAGTTTTATTTCAAGCAATGTAAGACAGGGAGAAACTCTGCGTCTTTATTCTTTATGGTAAATATTAAAAGAAAATTTGGACATATCTCACTTTATTTTATAATTTTATTCCAAAGCATCAATCTGGAATTTGGAATGAAATTATTGTGTTGGTAACATAGAGGATATGTAATTTATTTCATAGTTTTAACTACCTGTTCTGTCTTGAGAAATGATGCTGAATAGATGTTGATTTGGGGGCTTCCTTTATAACTTTCGTCCTCAAAGATTTTCCAAACTTTATAGATTTGCTATTTTTTATTAGTTTTTTTCATCAGCTGAAGTTACAAACCATGGTATCATTACAAATCTGAAAAGAGATAGTTGTATTTTGATATTCTTGTCATTTAGATTGAATTTTCACTTTCAGGATGAGGAAGATGTGAAGGCCATTGCTCGATTATTTGCTGATATGGGTGATTCATATGTTGAACTGATTGCAAATGGTATTTGTATTGTTATTTGTTCAAATCCAATTTCAAAATAATTGAATGAGTTCCACCTCATAATGACAGATTATTTTGAGTTAATATAGAATTTGCCTTTCCATGAATAATATTGAAAATTTTAGCTTTGATCTATATCTCACTTCTCTGCTGATTTTTAAATATGCTTCAGGTTCTGATGAATCAATGTTGATAGTACGTGCATTACTGGAGGTGGCGTCGCACCCAGAATATGATATTGCTTCAATGACCTTTAATTTTTGGCACAGTCTTCAGATTATCTTGACAAAAAGGTTTACGCTCATGATGCTTTGCAATTGTGTTCTTCTGTATGTTGTTATTGATTGAAGGTATTAATAAATGATCCTTATCTGCCAGGAATTCCAATATTACATACGGTGATGAAGCATCCATTGCTGAGAGAAACACGAGGCTTCAAGCTTTTTGTCCAGCTTATGAGTCTCTTGTATCTTTGGTGAGTGTGCTGGTTTACTGGTATCTATAAAACCTGGAGTAATTCTGCTGAGCTCTAAGCTAAGCTATTGTTTTCAAAACATTAATATAGTGGTTGTCTTATGATTTTACCATCCCTTGTTTTAATTTGAGGGGATTACTTTCTTAAGAATGGGAAATATTTTTTTACCACATTGCTCTTTTCATGATAGGGTAGTAGGTACTCTGGAACCATGCATGTCCTTTATGAACACTTTTGTATCATTGTCCTGTTGGAAATAAAGAGTAATTTTTTGTTATGCTTTGTACTGTTTCCATTCCATCTTGTTTTTAAAAGGAAAGAAACAAGTATTTGTGTTGAGCGAACTTCAACTGAATGGAAAAGAATGAAATTTATAATCCATTTTCTTAGTCATAGTTGTGTGTTTCATAATTTTAAGTCTTTATGGTGCCATGCATTCCTTCGCAGGTTAGCTTCCGAGTTCAATATCCCAAAGACTATCAAGGTCTTTCTTACGAGGACCTCAGGGAATTCAAACAGACTAGATATGGTAATAATTGTTTCCTTTCTTTTGGTTTTTTCATAGTAATATCTATGGAATTGTTTCCTTTCTTTTGGTTTTTCATAGTAATATCTATGGAGTGCTAACCCATTGGAGTTGGCTCAAGTAATAAGGATGGATTTGAACTATGCCTAAGAATGCAGGTTCAGGTCCTTCTATTGTCATTTTGGTGCAAAAAATCCCATTGGGCCATGCCCGCCACCCTTGAAGGTGGAGCTTTGCTTGGTGCTTGCTTATGGGGCAGTTTGTAAGTACCCATTGGATTTGTGGGGCCAAAGGCCTAGATACCATGGGTGTTAAGATACAGCAGCTCCTAAATTTCCTGACATGAGATTTTCTATTAAGATTGGATATTAATGCACACACAAAGATACTGTCTGTCTGTATACATAGGTTTCTGATTCAACTAACAAGTAACAACAATGAATCTGTGGGTGGCCAAAAAAACAAGACTGAGCTTGTGCAAGTTTCTAAATGGTAAATAAACTCTATTATGGACCAGTCCTTGTTGTAGCTGAAGGTGAAGTGTCCTTTTAGTTATTGTTGTTGTTGTTGTTATTATTATTTTGTCTCCAAAACTTCATCATTGTAGATTTGATTTTAAACTTGTTGTAGATAATCTTGATCTCTATAAGTTTGAGTACCATTTAGAGCATTACAAAGCAGCTTATGACTAAATTATTTGCATTTATTGTGGAGTTTGTTAACAGTGTTGCCTAGCATCAATGCTTGGAATTTACTGATGCAGTGGATAGATGTAAATCCTTTATTTTTATCAGAGGCAAGATCTTAAGAACAAAGAAAATATTGTCCTAAATTATGGGTGGCAATTTTTATTACTGGGAAATGGTTCCAAATGCAGTCTTCATATCAATCAAACGACATATTGTGTTTCACTTTTTATCTGATGCGAAGCTTGAAGCATCATCTGCCTATGTGCACAACCATCACTTCAGAAATTGTATTTGGAATTATAAAAAATTTCATTGAGTTTTGTTTTGTAAATATAGGTCTTTTGTGCTTATACTTTGTCCTCAATAATTGTTGCTTCAGCAACTTCTAGCTAGATATTGTGGTACGTTATTTGGAATACACTCCCAATGCAAATGCAAGGAATGAGCTGTCTGTTGCCTCTGACTTTTGCTGATTATGTGCTCCCTCAAGGGTACGATTTGTGCTTGTGTAATTTGAAGAGTTGATTTAAGACTATCTTGTAACTGAAGATGATGGAATTTACTTTGGCCGATTATCAGGTGAACTGTGATTGTTTGCCACTGTACTTGGTGATATTATTATTATTTTTAAATTTCTTAAGTAATAAAAGATTTCATCAGGTGGAAAATCACAAAAACACAAAATTGGAGGGATGAGCTCCCTTCATGCCATAAAGCATAGCTAGTTGTATGGCCGTATTTTTAATTTAACTTCTGTTTTCTCATTTCTTTCTTTGTGTGATTTACTCTTCTGGATGTAAAGGTTGTGAGTTTTCCTTTTTCTTATCTTAAACCTAGATGAGACTCTAACAGAATCTGTAATGGTGCTAGCTGTTGCGGATGTGTTAAGTGATGCAGCCTCTGTATTAGGTGGTGATGCAACCTTGAAAATTCTTTACATGAAGCTTGTAGAGGTCTGTATTATTTGCTTCTTTGTTGTCAATCCTCTCCATTAAGCTTGTTTCATTTATTATTCCAAAAGCATGATCATACTTTTATAGGATTTCAAGGCTTCTCTATCTTTTGCTTTGTTGCTGTCATTCTGTAAGACCCTTTTGCTGAGTTGTGGTTTATTATCTTCTGTGTATCTAAGGCTCTAGCTCACAGTAGAAATGAATGTATTGAATGGCGACCAGCTGAGGCTGCCTTATTTTGCATCCGAGCTATATCACATTATGTTTCATCTGTTGAAGTAGAAGTAATGCCCCAGGTAATCATTATCTCCAATCACAAATGACATTTTTGTGATGCTGTCTCAGGAGCGGGTACTAGATATCAGTTTCCAAAGGGTTCTTAACACCTATCTGTCTCTATTTTTCTTATGTTTGCCTTTTGAGTTGTTGTTAACATGATCTCTTTTGGCCAGAATGATTCAATGCCATTTCACCCATGGTAAATGCATGTATATTCAAATGCATATCTAAATTTTCCTATTAAATTAAGTGATGCATGCTTCAGCTACATTACACGAGTTAGTTGGTGCTGAATATCTGAATTATAGTTTTAAATGTAAGGAATGAAGGATGGAACTTGAAAAATGTTAATTACCTCCTATATATCTTCTATTAGTTGTTAAGCATCCTGAACCAATTGGCTATAGGTGGAGAGGCCCAACTTAAATATAGGGTACCAAACCCCAAACTTAACTGATGTGGATAATACCACTTTGACACTCCTCCCATGTATAAATCCGGTAGAACAAGACAACATGGACTTTACTTGTCATGGACAATGTAGTGCATCCAACAAGAAACAGGGCAACAAACTTGGGCCCTGGTACCATTTTAAGTTTCCAATATAAAACCAATTGAAAATATGTGGAGTGGAGAGGCCCAAGTTAAATATAATATCACAGTAAACCCCAAATTTAACCTATATGGGATAATACTATTTTATATTACCTAATTGGCTTATCTGTGTAGTTTTGATTTACTTGCTTTAATCCATTGAACTAATGGATTTCTCTATAAACTATAGAATATATCATTACTGATTTGCTTTCTCTGTGCAGGTGATGGATTTGCTACCAAAACTTCCTCAACAACCCCAACAACTTCAGACTGGTATTCTACCTCCTATGACTCATCTGTGATATCTGCCAACACACTCTCACACACGTATCCCAAAAGGGGTTTTGGGGATGGTAGGGTTCACTTGTAATAGAAATGGTGAACTTCTCTTTTCTGGGTTTTGGTAGAAAGATATGAGTTCCAAATGTGTTCCCTCATCCAGTTCCTCATAGAGAGGCACGCTTATTTTCTGGCTTCAACTGTTTGATTTATCTGTCATGTTTCTCCCTTTTCAGTCTGCTTAATCATAGGAGCATATTCAAAGTGGCTTGATGCTGCACCAAGTGGTTTCTCTAAGTTGCCATTAGTGATAGATATTCTCATGAGTGGCATGCGTTTATCTGAGGACTCTGCAGCAGCTGCTGCTTTGGCATTTAGGCATATCTGTGAAGGTACGGATTCTGTCTTTTTATCTATCATCTATCATATTCTTTTGTTTATCTGTTTCTGGAGCATTATAGAAACACACATGGTGAACAAGTGCATGTCTTGGAGTCATGGATTATCTATGCTTATGTTTACAAGTTTCTGCTGATTTAAAAGAGTTACTCAGTATGACCAGATGCTTGTATGTTGATGAGAGATATGGCATGTGAAATACATTGCTTTATAATTCTGTTGCACCACTGGTTTGCAAACTCCAAAAACTTCTTGAATATATAGGCTAAAACAGTTTAAATTTTATACTATTATTTTATTGACACTAGGAAGTTTTTGACAAGGAAAGTTTTTGAATCATCTTTTAAGTATTATGTTGTCATTTGAGATAGGATGAAGTTGTTTAGGCCTTTAGGGTTAGGGTGATATCACCAAGGAGAAGGCTGAGGTAAAGAGGATGGGTTTTGTTGACAAGCTCTGGTGTATTTAATGTGATCACAACTAAAGAACTTGAAGTTATTTATCACCTCCTCGAGCAAGAAAAACAATTATCATGCTATATCTATTCTTGGTTCAATGGATGACATGTATGATGTCTTCTATGCTGTACGTGTACTCTTTTGTTTATTTTGTTTGAATACATTGTGTACACATTTGCATGTTAATATACCAACAAAATAAAAATAAAAAATTCTTTGTATCTAACTAAATCCTATTTTATAATTCTGCTTTCAAAAGTGGGTTTCAAATAATTCCTCTTCTCTACAGATTGTTGCAAGAAGCTTTGTCCACATTGCAAAGATCTCTTTCAGATATACTATACAGCAGTTAGTGGGGAGGGTAGTTTTAAGGGCTCTGCTGAGGACTCATTGCACTTAGTTGAAGCTTTGAGGTGTGTTATTTATTCAGCAACTTAAGGGATAAGGCATTGCACTATGGTCTTTAATTTACAGTTTGGCACTTCATTGACTAGCTTTTGTTGAAACATTTTCCAGCATGGTTATTACAGAACTTCCACCAGAACCTGCTAAGGATGCCTTGGAGGAACTATGTTCATCAGTTGTTACTCCTTTACAGGTTAGCTTTATTTTCAATAGATTTTCTTAGTTTAATTTGTTGGTGATGATATCATTTTTATAATGTTGACAACCAGGAAATTATTAATCAAGGCCCAGAAGGGTTGGAGAAGAAACATGCTCGGGAATTATCAGTCTACATTGATCGATTTGCATATATCTTTAGGTATGATGGATATCCTTTCGTTTATGTTCATGGATGCAGTTAGTTTGTTGATGTGTTCTCAAAATGCATCCTTAATCAATTTCAGGTATGTAAATCACCCTGGAGCAGTGGCAGATGTAGTTCATAGGCTTTGGCCAATATTCAAAGCTATATTTGATGTGTAAGTAAATATAGACTATGGCCTAGATAAGTTGTCATGGTTTGACTTTTAGATTGATTCCCATATCTGACTTATGTGTTACATCCTTCTGAGGTAGTCGTGCTTGGGACATGCGGACAATGGAGTCTCTTTGCCGAGCTTGCAAATATGCTGTGAGTATGATAAACCATAAGGGTGTACAAAGGGGAATGTTTTATAATAATTAATATAAAGTATATTAATATACCCTAGCAAAGTCGGGTTTGCTTAAAAAGGATCTCCAAGTACATTATTAATACATCCAAGGGTTTCCTCTGGTATTGTCCAGTAAACATTCTCCAATATATATATATATATATACACATCTTAAACACAAAGTCAACATCCTCTAGTTAACAATGCGCTTAAATTTGTGGGTTTTCAAACAAAATGTAACCTACATTAATTCAGTGAATGTTAGTATTCTTCTATTAGATTTTATTGTTTTACTTTCTCGACAATTCATTTTCTTCATCAATCTTTTTTCGGTTGGGTGTCCCTATTAGAATCATTCAATTCACCACTCAAAAGCATAGAATGTACAGCAGTGGAGGACAGCACCAATTAGCGACAAGTATTTATAATGATTTTGGAAATAAATTCCTGCTTTTATGATTACTAGGAGTGAAACAATAGCAATATTATTATTTAACTCAGCCAATCCATCTTGAAGGGCAGGTCATGTAGAATCTCTTGAGATGTTGTTATAATTATGTAGTTTTCAGTGAATCTTTTTCTTTTTCTTTTTTATCAGCAAAGAAAATTTTTATTCGTATTGAGTACAAATGGTACTCTTAACCCTTACAGCATTTTCATTGAATCCTTGTTTACTGTTGTTTTCTATTGTATCCTTAAGTTTCAAAAAAAATAATGATAATAATTCTTATTAGCAGTTATTTCTGAAAGTAATCATTGTTACTAAGTGTTGTCAATATTTAAAATTTTCTTCAGGTGAGAACTTCAGGAAGGTTCATGGGAATCACAATTGGAGCAATGCTAGAAGAAATTCAAGGCCTGTATCAACAGCATCACCAACCATGCTTCCTTTATCTCTCTAGTGAAGTTATAAAGGTATGTTCTTCCTTCATATTGCCAAGTGCCAACTATATTCTGCTTTATTTGGTTAAAATGTTGAGATGTCACTGCCTCTTGGACTGCAGATATTTGGTTCTGACCCTTCTTGTGCGAGCTACCTAAAAAATATGATTGAAGCACTATTCCAGCATACCATATGTGTTCTCACTAATATAAAAGTATGGTTCCAGTAGAGCTTAGTATTTCTTTAAATTTGGCAATTCCATCGCTTTCTCTATTCTGTTGGCTGGATCATCACCAAGAAAAAATGTCATTCACTTCATTCTTAATATCTGGATCCTTCTGCTGCAGGAATTCACTGCAAGGCCTGACATAGCAGATGATTGTTTCTTGTTAGCATCAAGGTGTATTCGCTATTGTCCTGAGTTATTTATTCCTTCTGCTGTATTTCCATCTTTGGTGGATTGCTCAATGATTGGGATCACGGTACAGCATAGGTCTAGCCTCTCTCTCTCTCTCTCTTCCTCTCTCTTTGTTTGTGTGGGCTGGATGGTGCATGCATGTGAATAGGCATGTGTTGATTGCATTTGCATTCTTTTCTAAATCTGTATTCTCCTGCATGCATGTCTTTAGTTATCCTTTTCAATAAGAAACTTGTGCTGTTATAGAGTTGCGATGGTTAAAAAAAAAAGGTTCAACTTTTATCTGTATAATTTTTTCTTTTTTTTGGAAAATTTAGTAAACATCTTCACATTTTCCTGCAGAGAGGCTTCGAATTCCATATTGACCTTCTTATCCGATGTCTTTGATCTTGCAAAATCTTGTAAGGTAGAACAGTTGTTATCAATAAGGGATAGTGTGATTATTCCTCGAGGTGCTACCATTAGCAGAATTTTGGTTGCATCATTAACAGGAGCACTCCCAAGTTCTCGATTAGAAACGGTAGTTCCTTCTGCTTTATCATATTTTTCAGCTTTATGGACATTGCCAAAACAATGGTTGAGGAAACAAGTTAAATCCTCATTGGTTCAGATTTAACAAGACTTACGTACAATTACAGGTAATGTATGCACTTCTGGCATTGACTCGAGCTTATGGAATGCAAGCAGTGGAGTGGGCAAAGGGGAGTGTTTCATTGATCCCTTCAACTGCTGTCAAGGACGTTGACCGTTCAAGATTTTTACAAGCATTATCAGATGCTGCTTCTGGGACCGACATTAACACCATAATGGGCCCAGTTGAAGAGTTGTCTGATGTCTGTCGCCGCAATCGGACGGTTCAAGAGATTGTCCAAGGAGCACTGAAGCCACATGAGTTGAATTAGGCACTTGTATCATGGTTGAAACCCAAAAGCAATAGTTGAGGGGCCATTTTTGCATAGGCCGCTGTCTTGTCTCTTGTAGTATTATCATACATTCATTCATCTTTATGTATCATTTAATTTTTTGCCTTTTTTAGTTGAGTATTTGCATTCATATTGGGGAGAGAATGATGGACCTTTTGCATCAAATATTGGAGTGCCTGATTACATGTTGGCTTCAATTTTGGGGTGAAATTATTGATATAGAGTTTGAGTTTATTGTTGTTATTAGGAAGAGGTTTTGAGTTTTGCATGTGATGTGAAAATATTCGCTCTATTTTTAGGTGAGTGATGTATTCGTGGCTTTTAAAATATTGATTTTTTTAAATAATTATTTTTTTATTTTATATTTATTGTAAATTAATTACTATTTTTTATTTTTTAAATATTTATTTCTCAATCTTAACTTTATTGTTAACTTGCAAATTTTGTTAAGTAATAAATATTAATTATTTTGTTATTTACTTAATTAGTAGTTATAGTTATTAATTACTTTTAATTATTAAATGAAATAGAATTAATATTTTTTAAAAAAATTTAAAAATTTAAGTCTATTACCTTATTCACTTTTCTGATTATTAACTAGTGGATTTTCCTGGTAAATAACCCACCCAAGGTCCCAAAACAGCTAGAACAGATAATGAAGAATGAAAATTTACACGCCAATTTTGTTGTTCTTCGCTTGTTGCCTACTTACTGCTGTACCTTCCAGACTAATTTGACATAATCCAACGATGGAAAAGTGTTTTACAATTTATATTAGATTGTAAAATATAAATTATTAAATAATAAATAAAGTTCTTAATATTAAAAATATTTTTTTCATTAATAGTTTATTTTATAATGTGATATAGTCTAAATTGTAAAATAATGAATTTATCTTACAAACCACTCCGTTGGCTAGCCCATCAAAACACTTCAGAAGTAATGGACGTTACTTGTTGAATTGTTTGTATCTAAATTGTAAACAAGAGTTTCTAACTTATGTTTTAAACAAAATTTTCATTACTTCTTAGGGTATGTATAATAAAAAATAATTAAAATACTCACTTTGATGTTATACCATCACAATTAATAATATTTTATGTAAATTTACATTAACTCTTAAGAGAAACATCTTAGTAATATATTGATTTAGCCTATTGTTTTAGTAATCATTATCCTTTTGTAAAAAACTCTTTATTTATGTTTAAAGATGTGGGGTTTGAACTTCATTCCCAATATTTAAAAAAATATTTAACTTTTAAATAAAATGCTTATTTTTTTAATTTATTTATTTAAATATAATTTTTTTAAAATTATATTAATACTATTTTATTTAATTCTTTAAAAACAGTTTGAATTAAAATTTTTTTACAAAAAAATTGGGCAGCCGGTGGATCATTTTTGATCCAACGACATGAATGGAAAATGTGCACCGCATGACCGCGCACATGCAATCTCCCTTCAAAGTTGTTTTAAATGATAAAAAATGAGAAGAGAATAAAATAAAGTTGTCTCATAAAACGTTTCTAATACGGAGAAAATATATAAATAAAATATTAATTTTATATTTTTATTTGAAATTGTTAAT
>BPVZ01000040.1:1431596-1445482 GCA_020521535.1 Rubroshorea leprosula
TTAGTAATAATTTTTAATTAAAAATTTTAAATTTGACTTATATGATAAACAGATAAAATAAAATAATAAATAAATAAATTCTCTCTTATTATGCAATTAAAATAAAAAAATATTATAATAATAACAGTTTTAAGAAAAGTGCAATCTTAACCAATTTTCTTCTTCTCAAATTTATACCTGTTCAAAAAAAAAGAAGAAAGATGTTATAGTAATAATTAATAAATACCCATTCAATTAAAATTATTTAGAAGTATTTTATAAAACACTTTTTATTGTATTTTGTATTTAAAGATATAAATTTGTTAAATAAAAAAGCGCTTATCAAATAAATTTTTATAATATTTAGAGAAAAAATATCTTAAAATTATATGATTTTAATAAATTTTTTAATAAAAAATAAAATGATATATTTTAAAATAAAAGCAAGATTAATTTGGTCCTTTGTGTTAGTATTTTATTGAAACAAAGTTTTATGTGTTTTTCCTTGTTAATTTTTTAAAGGTCCACTTAAAAACACTAATCTTTTTATTATAAATAATTAATTTTAATTAATGTTATAATAAATTTAATTAATATTTTATATATTTTTACAATAGAAAAAAAAACTACTATTACAATTACAACAAAGCCCAGCTCAGCCGAGCCGAACACAGCACTTGGAAGGCTAAGTTCTTATTGATAAAATGTAATAGGCTTAAGTATAAATAAGATCCCGGACTGAATGAGTGATTAACTGACCTGACTGCCCAGTTCAAACTTCAAACGCAGGGATGACAACACTTTCCCTCTTCTATAAAAGTGAAAATAGGATTTGTCATCTTTTAAAAATGAAAAAAAAAATCTTTTTTTTAATTCATCGAATGTTAAATTATATAATAGAAGATAATGATTACTTTCTTTCTAAACCTCTCCTCCTTTGTCCTAAGATTTAAATTTAAAATTCTTAATATAAAGATTCAAAATTTTAATTATTAGGATGTTTCTTGTAAAAAAATAAAGAAAAGCTATCCTAAAACAATGATTAAATATAATATAAGAGATTTATGTTTTATTCTCTAAATTATATATTAAAAATACAGTCTACAGTTTTAATACACAGTTAATCTAGTAAAAGATTTTTTCAACAACATAATAACACTAATGATTATGTTAACCACTTAAATATATAGTTGATAGGTGAGATAGCAAACAAAATCTCTCAATTCAATGGACATCTCTAAAGATTATGGGCAGTGATTTAATGTGAGTTATTTTGTGAATCAACAATGCCAATAAAATTTAGCATTAGTCAGCTAATCGAGAATTGAAATCAGACAGGGCACATGAAAGTGCCGGAAGCATTTTCCTGGAAAATATTATCTTATTCAATCCCTTTTCTTTCTTTGAGGTCAAATGAATATATTCAAACCAAACTTGTCTCTCCAAGTTGACTTAAAATATTAACAAGGGTTACTTAAGCAAAGCAATTTTTTAACTCATCATGTTTATTAAAGTATTATCAACAACTTATCTTTTCATGACAACCAAAGATTGATGAATCACAGCTATTTTCTCATTCAACATGGGTTTTTCAAATTCAAACAAGAATCATACATAAAGATTGGATTTAACATGATTCCAATATGAATTATCAACTTTAATCATAATAGGAGGAGAAGAATATTGAAAAATTTTTAGGTTTCATTTGGAGATATATTATGGGGTGTGTGGATTGCTTGGAATGGCATATTCTTCTTGGGGTCCATTGAAAGAGAAAGGAGGTGATCTTGTAAAATTTGGTTATCTTCTCTTATTGTTTAATTGCCTTTGATGGTGGGGTGCATTGTGGGAGGATAAGCCAAGATAAGGTTTTGTGGGGTTCCACCATTACCTTCACACTATTTCTATGCCTTTATGAGTTATGTGTGACTTTACTTTAAACACAACTTAAATAATAATAAAGTAAAATGGTTAATTAGGCATCAATCCCACTTAAAGTCTTTCAATAACTTGTACAAGACTTAATTTTGATTAGATTTATGTTGGAAGATTATTGCCATTCACTAAAATAAATATATAGGATAATTCCATTAGAGCTTTTGGACACACCAAAAGAAACCATTAACTTCTCTTTTCATGTGAAAGGAATAAGAGCATGTGTCAATTAGGTAACGAAGGGCTGAATTTTCTGTCATACCCTAGGGTTGGTGTTGCTATCACACCCTATGACTAAATGAGAAGATAAGAATGATATTTTAAAGAACTCATTAATTAAAGGGATAAAAAGGTAAAAATGCAACATTTTAGTGTGACATTAATACTTTAAATGGCAATGATGTAATTATAGTATCATGTAAAATTATAAACTTACAATAATGATATGATATTAAATAATAGATGCGTACAATATCATGTGTGACATACTAAATAAAAATAATTAATCATATTATACTGACACATTATAATTATAAATTTACAATATCACGTAATATTGTAATTGTATAACTTTTGTACTTTAAGTATGACAATAACCTCCTCTTTTATAACTCTTCGACGTCATCAAATGATAGGTAAATAAAGTTTTTTGCATACAACTTATGTAATTTTGAGTTGCATAGTAACCCTCTAATCTTGACCCAAAAATAAAGTTTTTATGAGTTAATACATACCCAAAACTTCAATATAATTAATGCATTGAGATAACACCCTAGGTAAATAGTTGTGCTAAACATGGGGCACTCCCAAAAGGAAGGAAACTATCTCCCCTTCATTGGAGTCCTGTAGAGTTATATAACTTGTGAAGACATCTTGGCCCTGAGTGACCTCTTCTCCCCACATGTACATTGCATTCGGGCAATGTGATATTTCATTCTCCCTTTTTCTCAACACATTGAATCCTGGATACTTTTTCTGCCCAAAAGGGTTTCCTTAGAAGCAAAGAAAATAAGCCAACCCTAACCTTCCGAAAGGAGGTTAGAAAGACAAACGTTATGCACTTTCCGCTCTCCATAAAGGAAAATGGGAAAGATATCTTTTTTCTTTCTGGGGGTAGAAATTTCTAGTTACATGATGTTATAGAAAACACATGACTAAATTAAATTATAACTTACAGCAACGTTTGCACTTTTTTATATAATTCAAACTGAAAAACACCATTCTTTATAACTTATATTTCTTTTGCAAAAGGAAAAGATTTGATGGGTAGACTTCAATCATTAATCATAATAAGAAGAAAAGAGAAACAAGAGTGGGTAAACAGAAAATCACCAACTTAACAACCTGGGGAAGACACTGCAGTTTTTGAAAACATTCAGTAAGTGCTCTAGTTAAATTCCTCCAGCATCCTCACCTACCAAGCACAGTAAATTATCATGTCTAATTTGATTTTCATCAATTGCTTTTCAATGTAAACTTTTTGTGCTTGACAGCAATATTAGCAGTCATGTTCTCTATTAAAGAAATAATTTATTTCAAATTCAAATCACCTTCCTTTCCTTCTTTCTCCACCATATCATGTGGATGTAAATTAGTTTATCAGTTGATTAAAAAACAAGTAATGAACCTTTAAACAATGAACACTGAAAGCCTGTAAAGTATTGGTGATTATGATTCTCTCAATGCACTATGTATAGAGATTCTCTATCTTCTCCAACCAAGTTCTACATTCCTATTTGGGTAAGTAAAAGTGCGCCATGATCATTCTTGAGCATCTCTTATCTGGGTAAAATATTATTAGCCTTTAACTTATAATGTGACCAGTGCTTTCTCCACTCCACTTTCCATTGACTAGATATATTTGGATTGGATTTGCACCAATCACATTTTTTTTACTTCCTTTTGTGGTGGTGTCAAACAGCTGTGACCTCATCAGCTACACATGGTCCAATAAAATTATTGTTGAGAATCCATATCCCATGTTCCAAGCATGGTTTGGACTTTTAATTGGCCTCACTGCCATTTTCTTGTTCTTTATTGGGCCAGAGCCATTGTCTTGTTCTTATTCATATGTAAATCTAGTCACATTTGCATCCTTTTGGTTCCTCCCATTTGCAGTCATTTTATACCCACAGTTCATTGGTTCTTAAATACATCAAAGCTAAATTTGTCACAAGTCTATTCCCAACTACAGTTAAAAAGAATAATTTGAGAGAATGAAAAAATATAATATACAGTTGAGTAAAACCTGAAAAGGGAACTTGGCTTTGTGGGCCAAGTGGTTTTAACTATTCTTATAAGGTTCATATCTTCCTCCCCAATGGCAACGGTTCGAGCCGATCCTATGACTAAAATATTCAAAAAAAACCTGAAAAGGGGATATATAATATCATACCTGCTCTGCCAGTCAATGAATTCAGGAACTCAAATGTATTACTTCACAATAAAGCAGTTTGCAGCCAGTGCCATCCAGATTTACCATCACTAAAATATGCTTCAGCTGATTCCTTGTATTTTTCAAGCTGAAATGTAGTCCACGCAAAGAGAGAAAGTTGATTTTTAATCGATACAAAGATCACAAGATACAAGCAAATCAATCCTCCAGCCTTAGCTTTCTTTGTATGAAAAAAGGAGAGATTTTTCAAGCCCTGAAAAACTGGTCAAGGAATCTGTATATCTTTTTACCCTGTGCTGGCAATGAGCTCTGTGCTTCGCCTCATTTTTGTTTCAGAATTGACATCATCATGTTGGCTGTCTGAATGTTACTTAAGATGCCAATGGTTGTGCCCCCATGGAAGAAAACAGGGAGTTTAATTAAAGCTAATACATAATCCTTCAGTGAACTATCAGGAGATAAGCCAGAGCTGAACAGAATTCACTTGAAAGCTGAGACCGCTGACAGACAATTTGGCCCTTGTTCCACCCTGCAGGAATGTATATGCTGCCCTTGCAATGGGTATATCGTGTGTCGTTGAAATTTATTGCATCTGGCCCTGTCTGAACAAGAGAATGTGCATTGCTTTAGCAAAAAGAACAGTGAAGAATCACAAATTTAAATTGACAAAGACTGTAACACTAGAACCAGCATACAGGTAAATAGGTCAAAGAGTAAAGCTGAAATACTCTGCAATTCAATGCAATTACAGGAATTGCAAATTTATCATAGTAGATTTGACAATCAAAATCCATATTATGAAACTCTAGGCAAGTCCCTTAGTCTCATGTTTACAATGTCAAGTTATGGACTACAGAAGAAAGAAACTAGTTTTTCTAACATACAGTCCAAAATTTCTTATTTAATTCATCACTTTAAATTGAACAAATTTGTGAAAGTTCGCTTCTCATTCAAGAGTCATCTCTGCCAACTTGGACAAAACAGTGGGAAGCACAGTTGCTGCCATCTACAGAGGACCTGGAAAAGTTCCATTTTCCCTTTGCTCATTCCATCTGTCAATCTGCACCCCAAAGGAGTAAGAACATTTAGCTTAAAGTATAAGCAAGGCAGACAAAGGAGGTAAAAGCAAATCTATCAGGTATATAATACTATCAGCAGCCAATGACAGATTGTTGTCTGCAAGGAAAATCTTTAAACATTGTTGTTTAATGGGTATCAAGCTATCAAATACTGAGCTTCTCTAACACTGCAATCCTGGTTTTAATGCATGAGTCTTCTGAACTTATAAATTGCACCTTCCATCGTCACCTAAAACAATGCACATCATATTATTGCAAATAAACATGGTTTCTTTCAACCTTAAGTGGATTAGATAAAGCTGAACAGTTTTCCTAGCTCTTCCTTTGCCTTAAGAGAGCGATAATATTGTGCAAACTTATCACACTCTGGGGCAACTTTTCCCTTGGCAACCATGCAGCTACACAAATAGATAAATAAATAGCACATTAAAATGCAATGCTAGATGAATAGACCTTCATATGATGCGCATATTCATAAACCAAGCTCAACTCACCGGTGATATTCAATATATCCAGAGAAGCAATGCCTCGTTTGATTTGTAGTTGAGAGTTGAAAATCTGCTGGTGCAGTCTCAAGCTGAAAATCAAACATGCAACCAAAGTACATGAGATAACAACCACATAAACATTGAATTAAAGCAATATGATTCAGATACCAGCCAGCAAACCAGAAACTGTTGATAAGTTTGTCAAAGACATACTCTACAATTGCCAATTAGAGTCATCATCAAAACCACCGTTCATCATCTTCCCAGTCACTTGATGGATAGTTGAAGCCCTATATATTTATATAAGCATCCCATCTAGCAGTTTATGGGCATCGTCCCGCCCAAACACAGGAAGCGTTGGAGGTAAGCTGAATTGCAGAACACGCAAATTAAAATATGTTCTGCTCCATAGTTCCTACATGTCACATGAAATTAATTGTAATCCTAGACTGGACCAGTTTAATAAATTTTAACACTATTAAGCTTGGATTCCTGTTCTAAATATTAAACTATCATGACTCTTCCAACAAAAAATATCCATGCATAAAAGAGACTTAGCAGTTCTATACTCAATACCCATATGCACAATGTAGAGCAAAGTAAGAAGTAAGCAAAAAATAGAAAGAGACTCAAATGTTCATAAAAGGGTGCCATAACCAAAACAGACCAAAACTGAAAAAAGGCCATTATCCAGTACTCATCTTACTCTTGTCAAAGCGTGGCCTGAGTACAGGTGAACAAGATATGCAAGATCTCAACCTTCACTTCACATCAAATTAGTTCCTAAATACAGCCTGGTATAATAAATCATTAAGATGAAGAAATATGTAAAGATTCCATCCCTTTTGCCTTGTACGAATGGTGGTATAACAATATCCAATATTGTGACAGAATAAAGGGTTTATCTGATTCCACCTTCTTGATTGCTTTAAAGTTGTGCTGCTAGGGTGTTTAGTGGTGAACTAATATTTGGTTCTGAATATCAGATAAACAACAGGGAAATAATATATACACATTTGAAGTTGATATGGGAAACAGGAAAATAAAAGAAAGTAAAAAGAGTTAACTGCAAGTAAACTTTGAATTGCAAGCAGTACAGCTCTCACGTCATAAGTAGAGGACCATTTATCCTGCAAAAATCCTTCAAGGTTATACTTTTATAAAATCAAATTATATCCAAAAAATGGCAAAAGTCATATCATGTAAGTAAATGAATGAACCATATTCTTCTCTGCATAAATTACCCGAAGAATGTCCAAGCAGATGTTGCCATGGACATTGGGATGGAAGCCGCCAGTCTCAAACTTGACCTTTCGAGTCTTAAATGGGTAATCCGTGGGAAATAAAAGGGAAAGCCTCTACTCCGTTCCTTCAAATACGGTGTCTTTGCTACTCATATGGTCCCTTTTCAGCAGAATATATTGTCCTCTTCAGGAATGCAGATATCCCAGAGTCTCCACTCATCTAAGTTTCAAAAGTCAAGAAATACTATGAGAGGAACCCAAAATCAAATATCGAAGCAAATTCCTCACACTTGAATAGATTCTTAGAATCTAAAAGAGGCTTAGAAAGATGAGTGATTTCTCTTCTTACCTTCAAGGCAATCAATTAGGCCTGCAACCTGTTGAATTGAGAAAACATCAAAGAAAAAAGATCAGAAACCCTACAAACTGTAAACAATTAAAGCAAAGGGAGAAATTAAATCAAGCTATGAGGATTGAGGACAATGCTAGGGATAATATGAAAGGACCAATTTTTCAGACCAATCAAAACTTGTGCACCCAGAAACAAAAGTACCCATTACAAAAGATTATCCATTGATCCAGACAAAGAAAAACCCAATCCTCAGAAAACCCAAACATTGTATTTTCAAATCTTAACTACCGAAGAAAAAAAATTGGAAAAACAAACATATAAGAATCTAAAACCCAAAACCCAAATCTGAAACAAACACATTAATTCAAAATAGAGACAACAGAACGAAACCCTTTTAAGAACAGACTCAGAATCTAAACTCTTAGCTGCGGGAACAGGTTTCTTGGATCCGGCGACAACCACTGAAGGGGCCACCGGTGATTTCCCCGGTACCCATTAACAGTGGCCTTGGCTTTCCCTTACATGACTCAAGAAACACAAAGATCAGGAATCTGTGGATGAGGGAAACAAAAAAGCAAGTGGGATTTGTTCAGGAAGACGAAAGAAGATAGGGGAGAGGTGTTCTTGTTCTCTTCTTCTTCCATGTGAAGCAGAAAGGTTTAGGTACGAAAATCAAAACTAAAATCATTTGACCGTTATAAGCGCGTTTTGCTTCATACAGTGTACAACAGCTAAAAGAGGAAAGAGTCCCTTTTCTGCCCCTCAAGACCTAACTGTATATATGTAGGCAAAGGTGTATACTTGAGCTCAGTCCTCCTCTCCTCTTCACCTGTTGAAGCTTTCTTGATTTCTTCCCCTTTTCTTTACTTCGGATGATTGATCAAAGCATGGAGCAGTCTTTGCCGTCGACGTCAAGTTTTAGGCTTCCAAATCCCTCATCTTCATGCTACGACGTTGGCTTTCGATTTGTTCCCACCGACGTCGAACTCTTGCATTGCCTCCGAACCAAGATTGTTTCTCCGAACTATGATAATCACTTGATTATGACCACTGATATTTACAAGCACGAACCCTGGTTTCTTCCCTGGGATCCAGTCGATAACGTCATCTTTCATGGCGACGAGCGTTATTTCTTTGTCCAAAGAAAACCCTTCTCTGGAAAGGATACGGGGACCAGGCCCAAGCGCACCATTGATTCCGAACAAGGCTGGTGGAACTCCAACACCGACGACAAACCCATCTACGATGAAGGAGGAAAGGTGCTGGGTTACGTCAAGTCTCTCACTTTCTTCCTCAAAGACGAAACCAAGAAGCGGAAGGCCGGTGATTCCAAGAATCGAAAAGAATGTGGGATAAAAACGGACTGGATCATGCACGAATACATGCTGGAATTAAATAAAGTCCGACAGTGGGTTCTTTGCCGTATTCATTACAACGGCAAGACCTCTTTATCCTTCTCATCATCACCACAGACACCGTCGCGGTGCAGCGGAGGACCTGATCCGTTGCAACCACCACCACAGGCGTCGCATTGCAGCGGAGGACCTGTTCCGATGCAATTACCAACACGGACGTCGCAGTGCAGCGGAGGACCTAATCCGATGCAACCACCGTCACAGGCGTTGCATTGCAGCGGACGACCTGACCCGTTGCAACCGCCAGCTTCAAAGCGAGTCAAGAGTAGTAGGCCTAAGGATCAAGACCCACAGGAATCACAGCTCCTTGAAGTTCAACAAGAGTCCCAACAGCAACAGGAGGAGAACTATGAACCAGTATTGGCTGGAGTTGATGGCGATGCAGAAGAAGATATAGGCAGTTGGATTGATTCACTTATTTTTGATATTGTTGAAGATTAATTGATATTATCCATGTACAAAAAAAGGAAAGAATTGAAGAACTACAATGATCCAGTTGTAAATCTTATGCTTGACATATATAGTAATTGAAGAACTGATCTTTTTGAATATTTTGTGTCGATATTCGTCTCTCTTATCTCTTTATTATATATTGTTTGTACAAGTCATATTTTAGTTTCTACTAAAATTGAAGAATATCTTTTGTAATCCCAGACTGAATAAGATTTATTAAGAGCATTTTGATACTTTATTAGCTGAAATTGCATTTCTTTTGTGCAGTCCAAACTGGAAAAAACAGTTCTCTTAAAATTTTCTGGACAAGTAGTTGTATAAGAAGTGCCGGTAATGAAGAAAAAAAGCACTCTTCCAAATTCATATTAGCTCAAAACAGAAAATTGCAGAGCCATTTAAGCTCTCTGATGGAAATGTTAACAACATCTGTACACAATGTTTAAAGACTTTACTATGAATGAGCTTAAAACGAAATATCCTTAGAACTTAGCATCTTCATCCAAGCTTGCAGCCATATGTAAACTGTTAGAGAAACCCTTGACAAAAAAATCACTTTAGGCAGCATTAACTGTAATTTTCACCAAAACTTTTGTGTATGAGATATGATACCCGCCTGTTTCAGCTCCCACTTCTAAAGAATTCTTGGATTAAGTTCCCATTGGCCAGTGCTGTAACCAAGTCTATCTTTTAAGGTTTAGCCAGGTGAACTAATCCATCTTTAGCTAGACCTGAATTCTATAAGTTGTCAGAAAAATTATCTTCAGCCAAGCTGCACACAATCATCAAAATATGTACTCTATCGACTGGTTTCTGATCCTTTGGTGGATGAGTGGGCATATGATCTCCATATCTCTCTCCATGGACGCCTACTACCAATCCTATCAAATGAATAACTTTCTGCACTGTAGATACTCTAGATGAGGACCCAGTGTTTATTTTATTTTATTTTATTTTTATATTGTTCTGTGCATTCCTTGTTTCTTCTTCAAGATCATATCGTAAGTGCTGCAGAAAAGACACATAAGAAAATTTAATTTCTATGGTTCATGATACTTGCACAAAGTTCTCATGTATAGTTTGATACTTGCCCATGGTTCCCTTCATGTTGTTTGCAAGTTTCTCATATATGATTTCAACATCAAATGTAAATATGAAATCTCCCTTTCAAGTATTTGGTGCACTCTGAAAATCTTGAAAAATGTATAGAGTGCAACCTTAGTTTTCTAATTGATTAATTGAAATTAATTTAAGCCGTGATTAATCACCTTCGTGCTCTACATAATTTGTTTGCTTCAAAATGAGATTTCCGTTATTCAGTTCAACATACATTAGAGTTGAATAAAAAAAAAAAAGTTTCAGACATTAGAGAACTGATATATTTCTACTATAGATGTGATTAGAAGCAATTTAGATCAAACTATGATCTCACATAATGTGATAATGATGTTTTATTTCGTAAACTGAAACTGGATTTGTCCTCACAGTAGATTGTCTGTGCTATATTGAATCTCTTAACAGGAAAAAAAAAAAAAGCGCAAGCTTATAGATCTTAATGTCATTGACCTGATCATCTATACGTCAATGACAGATCTTCTTACCACTCTTCCATTTCATGATTTTATGTCATAAACTCATCCTTCATTGTTAAATTGCTTAATTCTTGGTTATTGAAGATTTTTCTACATGCCAATAATTATTGTGTTGTTATCTTTATTCCTGCATGCCAATGGTAAATGTGTTGTCTACAAACCGAGGCACTTCCTCAACCCTGATTCAGGTTGCAATTGCGTCGTCTTTTGTTCAAATGCTGAAAAGAAATGGTGACCGTGGTCCCAGGGATATGTGCAGCTAGCACAAAATGACATCTGCTGCATCAACAAACAAACACATGTCAAGGTTCATTACTGCCCCTCATGTTTGGTTATAACATACAAAGCACATGTTACCTAAAATGACATGTTGGTATTAAGAGTGTTAACGGTTGAAGTGGCATGCTATGTTTCAGAAGAGGAAATTTCAAGAGCAATGAAATCCTTGTGGAACAGTATTTTCCCAAAGAAACTCAGAATCCTCAGAAGATAATAAACAAAATTTTTCTCTCTTCATGCCTTTGCAGGGATGAACAGCCAAAACCTGTTTGACATCTTAAGAAGTTTGAAATCATTTAATTAGTGCGCTGAAAAGAAACTGTACATTTTTGGTTAATATTTGTCTATTTTACCTACACGACTCTTTGTGCACCTTCTTCCCATCCCCCCCACATACACGTCCAAAACTTAGCCTACAAAATGGAAGAACTCCTCTCCTTCCATATTTATGGAAGGAAAAATTGGACCATTCCTCTTGCAAGATATAAGAAAAATGTTAGGTGGTGTTTTTCCAAGGTCTCAATCAATTCAAATGTCAGTTTAAATTTATTGACATTGCAATGGTTTGAACCTGTTTTCACAGTTTGCAGTACTGTATGAGGCCTGTCCAAATACTGGTGTTGATAGGAAGAAGATTATAAATTCAGTTGCAAAGTCTGTATCTAGCTGTCGTAGTTGATTGCTCCTTAGGTCGTGAATATTATATGTATCTTGTATCATGTTAGACTTAACTGTTTGTGCTGCTTGTTAAATATCCCAGCCAATTCGCTTCTTTTACATTACAAACCAAGATTAAGTTGATTATACCATTGCTTTTAATTGCCAGATTGTGTGCTTGATTGGTGTAGTCGAAAAGTATGAGGAGTTAGCAAAATTCAAACTGGTGCAGCTCACATCATCAAATTGATGTATCTTAATAGTCTAGCTGCCAGTCACATCCAATACTTCCTATAAAATACCATGTAATGTCATCTAATCTAGGAAAACGGCGAGTTATCCCTTGAATCTTGGGTTAGCTTGATAATTCTGATGGCTTTTTCCTTTATACAGATGGATTGGTTTAATCTGTTTATTCTTATGGTAAGGCTGGCTTGCTTCTGGTCCTTATATCTATTTTCAGCCAAGCTCATGGAAAAGTAATGGTTTCCCTTTTATGTGTGAGTTGTCTGCTTTCATCTTATTTTTCAACCGAGAGAGAGATCTTTGAAGTAATAGACTCTCATTAAAAAAAAGGAAAATCCTTGAAATTATGAGATAACATACAAATAGAAATGAAGCAAAAAACCGGCATCCCCAGAGTCCTGTTGGCCAAGAATCTGGTTTCTTGGCCTTGGGGTCTGGGTTCAAAGGCTGGTGAGAGGGATGAAGATCCAAATTCCAGAGATCAAAAAGAAATGAAGCAAAAAAAAAAAAAAAAGTATGCTGAACAAAATTGATATATCTTGCTCTTGTGTCAGTCCTAGAAGGAAGAAGAGGAAAAGTAGTCTCTCAACTCCTTAACCCCGCCTGCATCTCAAATTATGAATTAGGATTTGGGAGGCTTGTGCAACTTCTCAACCATCTTCCTATATTCTGCAAGAAAACAGAGGAAAACGAATTTAGACAATTTATTACAAAAGACAATATCCAATATTGTGACAGAACAAAGGGTTTATCTGATTTCTACCTTCTTGATTGTACAAAGTTGTGCTACTTGGGTGTTTAGTGGTGAACTAATGATTGGTTCTGAATATCAGATAAGCAACAGGGAAAAAATAAATAAACATTTGGAGTTGATATAGGAAGTTAGAAAAGAAAGAAAGGAAAAAGAGTTGTCTCCAAGTAAACTCAGAATTGAAAGCAATATGTTCCTCACACAATAAGCAGAGGACCATTTATCATGCAAAAATCCATCAAGGTTATACTTTTATAAGATCAAATTATATTAACAAACATGGCTGAAGTCATAGCCTGTAAGTCAATGAATGAACCATTCTTCTCTGCATAAATTGGCTGAAGAATGTCCAAGCAGATGTTGCCATAGACATCAACATTAGGATGGAAGCAGCCATTAGGATGGAAGCAGCCAGTCTCAAACTTGACCTTTGGAGGCTTAAATGGGTAATCAGTGGGAAATGAAAGGGAAAGCCTGTACCCTGTTGCATCAGATACAGTGTCTTTGCTACTGGTAACAGTCCCTTTTCAGCAGAATATATTGTCCTCTTCAGGGAATGCAGATATCCAAGAATCTCCACTCATATAATTTTCAAAAGTCAAAAAATACTTTGTGAGGAACCCAAAATCAAATATTGAAGCAAATTCCTCATATTTCAATACAGTAGTTAATAATGTCAGCGAGAAATGGTAGCCTTGCTTTCAACCATCCCATAACGTAGGGTTCTGCTTTGTTGAACAGCATCAGGTCACTGGCGAAATTAAATAATTTAACTATGTTTCCTTGCAGTGTTAGTGAAATTGAAAAGTAGAATTTAAGGTAGCCTTGTTAAAGAGCCTAGACAAATACTCCATCCCCAAAACAAATAGATAGGGCGAGATGTGATCTCCCTGTCTCAGCCCCCTTTGCCCTCTAAAATAACCTTGTGGAGTACCAATGATGAGTATAGAGAAATGAGCAGCAGATAGGAACTTCAGCATCCAGGACACAAACCTATCAGGAAAATTCAATCCTTTCAAGGTCT
>BPVZ01000040.1:1478868-1489269 GCA_020521535.1 Rubroshorea leprosula
GTAGTGTAACAAGGGCATGCTTGGCCTCTAGGGATAGATTTTTCCCTACTTGTGCTCATTATCTTAGGGTTGGCTTAAGGTTCCCTCTACCAAAATTATTAGTGAACTTGTTGAAAAGTTACAACGTTGGGTTCACATGGTTTACACTGAACATCATTTGGTCAATCTTGCGCTTTGTCGTTTATTGCCGAACAAAGGGTGTCGTCCCTACTATTACTCTGTTCAAGAGCTTTTTTAGTCTTAATGAGGTGAGGGGTGATGGGGGACAACCCTATGTTACTCCTAGGGACAACAAAATGCTATTCGGTAATCTTTCCATGTTAGTCAAGTTGTAATAACCTGCATATTTTTCTTGATTTTTGGGAATCAAAATAATTAAATATACATAGCCTAATTAATGGTTAGGATTAATTGTCAATTATGGGGATTTATGATCTTAAATTTTTATATTAAATTAAGGATTTAATTTAAAGATTTAATTTGGGATTAATGCCTTTAAATTTAAGAATTTTTATTTCCTCAAATAAAATTTAGATGAGAAGTCTACTGCTCAACCCTATTCCTTTCTCAAAATAAATTTGCTTTTACGTAGTAAACACATTCTCCCAAATCCAATCGTTTTCTTCTCCTATAGTTCAATCGTAAGTTTTTAATGGGGAATATATTTGTTTCTCTTGATTTCTTGTTCTTTTTCATTTCCTCGGATCTTTATTGCTAGGCCCAATATTACAATCTCCATATCTCTTTTTACATTTATTATTAAGGTTTCGTCTCAGATCTAATATCAAAATCTTAAATCCTGATGAGTTTTTATATTTTATCTAAACAATTATTGAATTAGCAGTATACTTTTTTTTAGTTTTTTATCAATTAGCATACTAAATTTATCTATATACATACATATTTAGTCTCTCCATTTTAAAATCTTACACAATTTTTATTCCTTAATTTAAAAGTTTCAAAACTAAAAATATACATATATTAACACACTTAATGAATTAATTAATAAAAAAATTTAAAAATATATTTTTCGTAATTAAAGAACCAAAAAAAATAAAAAATAAAAAAACTAAAATTATACAAAAATTTAAAATTAAAAACCAAAATCCACATTTAATCTAAAATTTTCTTTGGCGTGGATATGAAGCTCAAGTAAGACTTATATTGTTCTCATAGAGAAGAAAAGGAATATCATATTGTTTTATTATAGACCACACAAAGACTTTAAGGTGAGGGGAAATGAAAAGACCAAAAGACCATTTTTGACATAAAAAGGAGAAGTAGAATTTGAGGGGCAAAAAAAGGATTTAAGTTTGAAAAGGAAAAACGAAAGTGCAGGGAAACTTCCTCATTTTTTGTGAGTGATGAGGGGGAACCATTTTTCTCTTATCTCAAGTGGAGAGAGGAGACTTTTTCTTCCACAGGAATGCGACGGTAGACTTATCTTTTGGCGGAACAGCGACGTGGAACGCGATCCGTGGAACGCGATTCTTTTATTCAGGTGAGAACTTCTACTTTTCAGACAAATAATCATTCAATCTTCCCCTCTCCTGACCGAGTGGCATCTCGAAGTGGTCGTTGCTGTAAAATTTCAGACAAATATTTGCACCCTCCTTTCCTATGGCGTCACACAACTAACCTGCTGGGCATCCCACAGCCGCCATATTTTATCAGGTACGCACTCTGTTTCACTGTATTTGACAATTTTAGAAATTCAATGCTCTACCAATTTTTTTTCAGTTACTGTTCAAAAAAAAAAAGCTCTACCAATTTTTTTTTTCTCACTTTTATCCTTCCACTACCCAACAGCATCTACTCCACCAGGCTAAATTTTCTCCTTTAATGGAGAACTTCAAGAACATTTCCTTTTTGTCCATTAAGAATTTAAGAGTTACTAACTTTATGAAAATCCAAACTCATGTCTAATACACACGATTAGGATCAACATAATCAATTTTTGTGATTTAATTACCGTTGAACCATTTAATATAGAATATTTTGGACAAGCACCTACACCTCTGCACCTCTCTCTGTACAACTTTTCACTTGCAGTTAGTGGGTTGAATATTGATTTGAATACTCAGTTTGATTGTCTATTTTTCATCCTCAACATATGGGATTGATTTCGAGTAGGAGATTGAATTCTATTTTATTATAGAAATTTTTTGTTAAAGGTTCACATGCGAAGGTGGAGTGAGATGTGCAGAGATTACATATAGAAAAGAAACAAGTATGGTAGAACATATATGTGAAGACTCATAAATTTGATAAAAAAAAAAGTCTTTTAAATTTAAGATAGTGTCTCCTAGTGTGTCTATATATATATATGTGTGTGTGTGAGTTCTTGCACTCTCGATTTGACCTTTGATATTAGAGGCGATGGTGCCATCCATGATATGGGTTCGGTGTGCGTTTCCAAAGTTCGGAATATATCTGTTGGGACATGTGATCCCTCAGAGAATATTTGTTAGGATATGTGCAAAGATCCCACGTTAAAAAGAAGAGATCACACATTAAAAGGAAACAAAGATTACATATATAGAATATATATGTAGTCATGTAGACACCAAGATGACATCTACTCATATATATGTGTTCACATTGGATGTTTGTGTGCAGAATTCAGAGGGAGAACACCTTTAGAAGATCAGAACTTCTCAGCAATTAGAGAAAGTGGCTTAAAAATGAAATTTTGACCATATCTGACTCTAAATTTAAAGGCAATTAAAAACAAATTTGATGAGCGTAACTTCTCAACAATTAGAGAAAGAGGGGGAAATGAAATTTTGACTATATCTGACTCTAAATTTAAAAGCAATTAGAAACAAATTTGATGAGCGTAACTTCTCAGCAATTAGAGAAAGAGGGTTAAAATGAAATTTTGACCATATCTGACTCTAAATTTAAAAGCAATTGGAGACAAATTTGATGAGGGTTATGTGCGCTGTTTGAGGATAAAAAATTTTTTTTTTAGTAATTATTAAAAATGTATTAATTTATAATTAAAATTAATTTTTAATTAACAAATATAAAAATTGTTTCTAATATATATTAATTTATTATAAATATACATTTAACTTTTATGTCAATTAAAATTTTTTAGATAAACATGATAGAATAATTAATTAAATTTTTATTAATTTCTTTTATCTTTCCATTTATGTATAGTTATTATTATAAAAAAAATTTATATGTGCTTCTTGTTGAATATTTTTATTTGATAAAAAAGTTTCAATTATCATTTATATAATAAATTAAAGTTGCATTTAAAATTCATACTTAAAATATCAAAAAATCAAACTACAACTATTAAAATTGAAGGGAGGGAGTATTATTCTTTCTTCCCTTATCCTTCCACCATATTGTTCTTTTTTAGTTGCTTCTTGTACTTCCATTGATCATTATATGTTTTTGTTTATTCCAATTCTCTCTCTCGCTATGTATATATATATAAACATGTTCTAAGTAAAAATTTAAAAGCACAACTTTTTATTATTATTCCATTGATACTTTTTTACTTATGTAGCATTACTTCACCTCTCATTAATCTTTATTGTGACACCATCTCTAAATTTACCCTCTTACTTTTTTTCACTATATTTATCATTCTAAACAATATCCACCTTCACTCTCCCCTTCTATATTAATTATTTGTTTGTTATTATTCTTTTCTCTTTATCTTCCACTTTCTATTATTCTTCCTTAATCACTCCTTGCACTTTAGCTATCATTATATATATTTTTATCCAATTTTCCTCTTTTTATTTATCATTGAATATTTTTGTTTTCTCATGATTATAATATGTAAGTATCTTAAATCAAAAATAATTTAGCAATATATATAATAAATTTATATACATATCATCGAAGTTAAAAGTTTTAATCAATATAAGGTAAAGAGCTTAGATTATCCCCATTTCTCTTTGTTTCGCCCCCCTTCACCCCCTGGCTCCATCCCTGCTCACAAGATCAACCCAAGGTATCCCAACCTTTAATTTAATTGTCTATACCAATAACACTAAAATTAATATTAACTTTTATATTTTTTAAAAAATTTATAATGAAAAAATATTCAACCTATGCCCTAATAACATAAATTAGAAAAACCCATTAATAATTACATCGTTAAAGCAGAAACATATCAAGTAAACGTAAACCTATTAGCACCTACAATGCAACATTATAGAACAGGACACTGGAACGAGCAGAAAAGGGGCAGAAACCTGATTGAGCAGGTGTAGGGGCGTCTGGCGTTGGGTGGAGGTGAGCTGGCGTGTGGTGAGTCGTCATATGCAGGAAAACAAATCGCCGGTGTCCAGTCAGTGAAAAAGTCAGAGATGCCTGGATTTTAAAAGTCATTTTATGGTCGAAAATCATCTCTTGGTTGTGTTTATCAACATTTCTGACTTAGAAGAATCCGATATCAAAGAAAATTTTAGATCTATAATAGTATCAGGAGGAAAAACAAATGAAGAGCAGAATGGAGAAATTCAAGAGATCAGAGTCAAGAGGAAGAGGAAGAAAAAGAAAATTGGCAAAATCCTATGTTAAGCCCCCAAACTTCTTGCAGATTTTAGATTAAGCCTCTAAACTTTTATTAAAGCAAATAAACCCCTAAACTTTGCAATTTTACAACTTAACCCTCTTTCTTACCATGGATTTAATACTTGTTTGTACTTTACTTATATGAATAAAATTAGTACCCACCACATAGGTAATAATATGTTAATACGTTAGGTAATAATATGTTAATATCTTATCCTTGGTTGTTAATTGAGGATTTGGGGTAAGTTTGGGAGCTTATCATATTATGCAAAGATAAGTATTAAGTTCGCTATAAAGAAGAGGGGTTAAACTGTCTAAATTATCAAGTTCAAAAGTTTATTTACTTCAATAAAAATTTAAGATCTTAATTGAGGATTTGTGGTAAGTTTGGGAGCTTATCATACGAGAAAATATGTAAATAAAGATATTAATTTTACATTTTTTTTTATTTAAAGATGTTAACTTTATTAATGTTGGTTTTTTCACAAAATGGAGAGAAAATCAAGAGGAAAATGAAAGCCAGAACCCAACCAAAAATGGAGAGAAGTATAGCACTTCAACTTGGAAATATCATTGATATTATGCTATATTTATACAAGAAACAACACAATAAACAATAATTTTTTCTCACCTAATATTCTACCCGATACAAGAAAATCTATCAAGTATTTAAAACAAGATTACATGCAAAAGATTTGCTGCCATTTTGTGTGGCTCCATGTTGCTGTAACTCTGCAACCCCTTTTGCGGCCTTTCATTTACATTTACATTTCATTTGCATTTCATTTCAGCCTCATTTCATCAACATTTGCAGCTTACTTTGCTGCACTTTGCTGCTATGGTGCTGTTGGTGCAACTCTCCCTTCTTCATTTTCATTTGCTGCTACTTTGGTAGCTTGAACACCACAACTCCTATGGTTAGTTTCTAATTAAGGTTGTTAACTTTCAATTTTTTCTATTTAAATATATCAATTTTAAACTTTTTTTATTTAAAGATTAATTGGATAATGATATTAATGTGACAAATGAATTTATTAATCGAAATGTTGAAAGTTAGCATTTCTTAAATAAGAAAAACTGAAAGTTAATATTCTTAAATAAAAAATATTGAAATTTGGTATCCTTATTTAGAAATTAATAAAGTTAACATCTTTAAATAAAAAATATTGTAAAATTAATATTCTTTTTGGCACCTTTACTCCTTATCATAGGGTTTTGCCAGGAAAATTTACGTATGGGTTCTGTATTTGTTATCGGTACGTTGGAAGGATAATTTTGAAAAATCAAATTACTAATGTTGTGTAGAATTCTTAAAATGTTTGCTAACTAGAAACAAATTTGATGAGCGCTATGTGCTCTGTTTGGGCATACAAAATTTTTTTTAAGTAATTATTCAATATGATATTAATTTATAAATAAAACTTAATTTTTAATTATCAAATATAAAAGTTATTTTAAAAATATATTAATTTATTGTAAATATATATTTAACTTTTATATCAATTAAATTTTTTTTATATAAACATAATAGAGTAATTAATTAAATCTTTATTAATTTTTTTATCTTTGTATTTATGTATAGTTATTACTATAAAAAAAATTTCTATGTAATTCTTATTAATTATTTTTATTTAATAAAAAGTTTAAATTATTATTTATATAATATATTAAATTTTCATCTAAATTTTATATTCAAAAAGTAAAAAAAATCAAATTAAAACTATTAAAATTGAAGGGAGGGAGTATTATTCTTTCTTCACTTAACCTTCTACTATATTTTTCTTTTTGAGTCACTACTTACACCTCCATTGATCATTATATATTTTTATTTATTCTAGTTTTCTCTCTTTATATATATGCATATATATATATATATATTAAACATGTTTTAAGTTAAAATTTAAAGGCACAACTTTTTACTATTATTCCATTGATACTTTTTTAGTTGCGTAACATTACTTCAACTCTCATTAATTTTTATTGTTTTTTGGTTTCCCGTCCGGTATCCGGGTTTCGCCCCGACTAATCCGGATCGACCCGCGTCGCGCACCTGGAAATGATGGGTGAGTCTCCCAACGGAGGCTGCTGCATTCATAAGGTCTCGAACTTGAGACATTATTTAAGCTGGAACAAGCCGATATTGGTAAATTTGATTATCTTTAAGACATTATCAAGTGGTAAATTTGATTACCACTTGAGACACTATCTTTAAATTTACCCTTTTACGTTTCTCATTATATTTATCATTCTAACCAATATCGGCCTTCACTCTTCCTTTCTATATTAATCATTTGTTTATTATTATTCTTTCTTTATCCACCACTTTCTATTATTCTTCCTTAATTACTCTTAGCACTTTATGTATCATTATATATTTTTTCATCCAATTTTCCTCATTTTTTTATCATTGGATTTTTGCTTTCTCATGATCATAATAACATGTAAGTATCTTAAATAAAATAATTTAGCAATATTTGTAATAAATATGTACGCATATCATCAAAGTTAAAAGTTTTAATCAATATAGGGTAAAGAGCTTAAATTATCTCCATTTCTCTTTATATTAGTAATTTGTTCGTTATTTTTTTTCTCCCGTTATTCTTTTATCTCTATCATTCTTTTAAATCTTTATCTATCAAAATATATCTCTTATTTACATTATTTTTTTCATCTTGGTACTTTTTCAAACATCCATGCTTTACATTTTATTAATTTTTCTTAAAACTCTATCTCTTAACTTATTCCCTCACATTTTATCATTATATTTATTTATTTACATTACATTTTTTTTTGAATAATTTGAAATTATTTATAGGGTTAATTGGGGGAGGAGGGAAAGGAATTTCGTGGGACTCAAACTAACAACCCACTAGAGGTAAACAACCCTAACTCAGGTCCAATACCACTGAATCGGAGCGGGCCATTCTATTTACATTACATTTATCCTCATTTTCTCTCTATATATTAATAATTTGTTTGTTATTAATTTTTCTCCTCATATCAAAATTAATATTTTTCTCCTCTTATCCTTATATCCTAAATATTATTCTTTATTAGTCACCCCTTACAACTCTATTTATTATATAACATATTTCTACCTAATTTCTCTCTCTCTCTCTCTCTCTCTCTCTCTCTTCCCTTTTTTGTGCGTAGACTAAAATTGCTTAACCATTTTTCTTAATGAATATATTAAAAGTCTATAAGAGCTTTTACTTTACTTTTTTTCATAATTTTTTTATAGTTTAATCTTTTAATAAAGTGAATTTCAAAACATTTTTAAATTTTTCCCAGAGAATCTTTTTTTATTTTTAAGTTTCTTATAGGTACTCTTACTTCACACATTTATGTTTAGGTGGTTTCTGATCCTTTAAGTAGATATATCGTCATGATCAAGTTTATATCAACTTGATATACATTTGTTACATTTATTATAATTTGTAGTTATTCACAATTCTTGTTATTTTAACAACATATTAAGTCCTGAATATCATATTGAGATGGAAGTATAAATGTGAGTGATATATAAATATGAAAACAACCAATATTAATAATTTAAATTTAAGTTTTTAAGGATTCGTAAGTTAAAAATGTGCATATATGAACAAATTCTGTCATACTTTATTTCCTGTCTCGAATATGGATTTCGGATCTGATCATCAGCTGTAACAAGCAGTGCCTTGTGGAGAAGGATCTCTCTCTTCCCCCCAAAAAAACCAAAGATGCAGCTATGCTCTTCATGAAGGGCTTCCTGGGCAGCGTGGTTGCACAGATCCCTCCTTTCCGGGCGGCCAATACGATGGTTTTTGACCGGTATGACGAAAAACAGAGCTGGTACGGTTTTACACTATTACCGCATTTGTCTAGGTAGGTGATTTATTTAATTTATTATATCTTAGTACTTTAAACTTTATTTTACTTATTTGATCCTCAAATTTTTACTAATATTTTCTTCTTATTCCACCCTTGTGTCAGCCAAGGTTTTTAAAACCGGATTGGTTATTGAACCATTTTTAGATCTGGTTTTTGATTTGATCGGTTAATTGATTCAACCAGTAAATCGGTTGATTCAAATAACAAGGGAAATTTGATGAGAGAGATAAGTAATTTTGTAATTTCATTAAAACTAAGGGTTAAAATCGGTATAAAAAAAGAATGGTGAGGGTGAAATTGGAAAAACTAAAAAGAAAATTGCATGAGAAATTGAACCGGTGGTTTTTTTGGTTCTATCGGTTTTATCGGTTTTATCGGTTTTATTGGTTTTAATCGGTTTTAAACGGTTTTGATCGGTTTTGAATGGTTTTTGACCGGTTTTGACCTTAAATAGTTTTTTTATATGAAACGAGCTGTTTTCATTACTGGGTATCGGTCCAACCGATTCAACCATTTGGTCCGATTCGATTTTAAAAACCTTGGTGTCAGCCTCATTTTGTCGTATTTTGTTATTCAAAATTTATATATTTTGTAATTTAATAATCCTGACCAATCAAAAAACACTACATTTTTTTTTTGAACAATTTATAATTATTTGCGGGTTAATTAGAAAAAGGAAAAAGGTTCTGTGTTTTGATTGGGTAATTTATAAAGTGTTAAAAAAAACAATGTTTTTGAACCCGGTCCGGTGGCTGACCCGTTTTGGCCAGCGGGTCTGGTTCAACTAGTTGAATCGGTTCACCCGATCGGTTCAACCGGTTGACTAAAAGACTTTTTTTTTTTACATTTTTTTTCACATTTTCTGCGGCTTCTGTTCAGTAATGAAGGGGGGCAAAATCAGTTTGGCCTGGTGAAGGAGAGGAAGATGGGTGGCGGAGCTGCCGAGATCTGAGCAAAATCAGGGACGATCTGTTATGCTTTGTTGCTTCTGTTTGGTCCGGTGAAGGAGAGGAAGATCCGGTGAAGGAGAGGAAGATGAGTGGCGGAGCTGTCGAGATATGAGCAAAATCAGGGACGATCTGTTATGCTTTGTTGCTTCTGTTTGGTTCGGTGAAGGAGAGGAAGATGAGTAGCGAGGATGTGAGCTTTATCAGGAGCTGTCAACGGAAGTGGAGCAATGGTGAGCTGTCGACGAAGGTGCAGGGAAATCGGGTTGCTTTGTTGCTTCTGTTCAGCGGTGGAGATGACTAGATGAGGCGGTGACTGGTGGTGAGATCTTGACGGAAGTGGTGCAGAGATCAGGTTGCTTTGTCAGAGGTGATGAGGCGGTGATTGGTGTGGTGAGATGCCGGTGGAGTCATGGCACGGAGATGGAGCAGGGATGAAGGAGAGGGATGGCCGGTGGATGATGTGTTTCTCCAACTTTCTAATTCTATTTTTTCCATGTGTATTTACAAAATGTTACTTTTGATTAGGGTCTTTAGATTTCATTTTAGTTTAAATTTAAGATTTTTTAATATAATATCATTAAAAAAAATTAAAATAAGTAAATTACATAAAAAAAAAGGTTAATAAAGCATCAATGATTTTGCCCGGCGGGTGGGACGGGCTGGGCATTTGGAGCGGGTCCAACGAATCTGACGGGCTAACACGGGCCAATTTGCAAAACGGGCTAGTGCATGAAACCGGCCCCTTTTTATGTCCGGGTCCGGTTCAACCGGTTTAACCGGCCGGGCCGGGCCGGGTTTTAAAACCATGCTTTTATGTTTTATTTTTTTTAATTTTTTTGGATAATTTTTAATGGAATGAAAATTTTTTCTCAAATGTTTGACAATCAGTTCCAATAAATATATATTTTGTTTCTGTTAGTGAATTAATAATAAATTCCATTATAACATGTGAGAAATCATCAACTACCCACAAGTAAAATAACTTTTTATTTATGAGAATATATGTGCTTACTTTGACGTGATTGTTGTGGTGATA